>SCLH01000364.1:1038705-1052273 GCA_004367855.1 Oikopleura vanhoeffeni
TTACTCCAAATTATCTAAGGAACACGATACACGATTGTAGTAGTACTTAAAATTTCTAGTTTTCGACTTAATTTTTGTCGAATTCGATAGGTAACAGTCTAGTCCACACCGTTTAAATTTCGGCTTTTCGGGACGAATCATCCGACTGAGTTCTTAAATAGCTCCAAATAACAACACATATTCAGAAATAATGTAACGAAAAAATTGTTCCGAATCGGACCATTTTTTTTTCAAAAAAACATATCAGATTTATTATAAGTTTTTGAGAAAAAAAATGGCCCGAATATGTGTGGTCATTTCGAGCTATCTAAAAACTTAATCGGATGAGTCGTTAGTAACGACTCGTTACTAATAGCCGAAATGTGACCGGTGTGCCATGCTACACCGGGTGTGGACAGTGTCCACTGGACACCCTATTTACTACTGACAGGCACTTAGGCTTAGAGAAAGACAGACTACAACTGATTGAAAATACAACTTTCAGAATAAAAACTAGGGAGTACTTTCACACTAGCGGAAATGCTGATAATGATTAATAGATTGATTGCATTTTGTACGGCATTTTCAAATAAACCTAGTCACATAACTTGATTTGCCATAATGATTTGCCAATACCACGACCTTAATAGAACAAAAAAAAGAAAATTACGAAAATTTATGACATGCAGCAATTTAGTTTCTTGGTTTCAAAAATTTATTTTTTAGGTAGCAGCCTTGAGAAAATTGAATTGTCTTCAAGTCGAATATTGAAATCAAAATTTGACGTCATTTTGGAGACGAAAATCACCGCCTAATTGCATTAAGAGTCCCCGCAAAGTAGACTTCGTTAAAATGCTACCAATTCAAAATGGTAAAAAGTGCTTAATTTTCATATTTGTTAAGAAGGAACTCTTATCTGCAAATGAAAACGAGAAATTATATTTTCTCTTCAATCACGCCTTCAATCGATCTTGAAAGTAAATTTTCGAACAAATTTACCAAAAAACAGTTACTCTAGAATAAATATATAAGTATAGTTTACTAGAATAAATATTTCTAGTCTTCACAATTGAATTTCCCGCTTGCAAATTAGTAAGAAAACATATTCAAAATTGATGCAAAAGAATTCAATTTTAAGTTTTCATGGTCTTAGTAATAAGGGCGTGGTCCCGCCAAGCTTTTTGATGCTAAATAATTTTTAAGTTTCGAAGATCAATAAGACCTTGCAAGCTTTAGGATCAATTTTTAATGTCTTTTTTGACTCATTTGTCGACGAGAAATTCAACGGTAAAGACTAGAAATATCTAGTCTATAAAAATGAAACTTAACTCAATTTGGTCGTGCTTTTCGTACCCAAAATGACGTCATATTTAAAAATTTAATTTCCTGAATTGAACGCCTTGGACAATGTCTTAGTTGTAAGACAATTTGTGTTTGCTAATGTTTTTAATCCGAACTTCGAATTTTAAAGCATTACTGCGCATTATTTTTCATTTCTAACAAGGGAAAATGAGCGAGCAATGCTTTGAATTAAAACCTCTAGCAAACAAAATCTACAAATTTATGTGACAGTATTACTGTTATACAGGGAAGATATCGCCGGCTCAATATCGCCATTAAAAAACTACGCAATTTCACAATTTCTGCTTAATTCCTCACAGTGCCCATATCGCCGAACGAGCCAATAATACCGAAATTACGTGGGCATTTGAAGTTTTCATGACAAATTACTTTGAGTGTCACAGATGACGTCATATTTCGAGATTAAATTTCCCAAATCAACTTTTTTGAATTTACATCTGATTCCGTTTGGTGAAGTTCGTAATTCTACACATTTTGGTATTTAAATTCATTCAAACCTATAATAGGTACAATTTGTAAAACTCCTTATAAAATTGAAAAACTTTCAAATTATTCAACGATAAAACAAATATTTTTGTCCCCATATTGCCGAAAGTGTCGATATCGCCGAATTTTTTCGGAAAAAAACTTTCTGTGATATGGCCCCCTGCAGGGCCCTGTACTCTATCCTTTCCCAACGGAACTCCATCTCAAAACGTTCACTATCTCTATAGCGCGTGTTCGAATCCCACTAATGTTGTCTTACTGATTGTCTTGAGTATGATTATAGGCAAGGGTCTTGATAATGAGACCGCTAAATTTTATCGGTATGTAATCACTCAAGCAATCATTAATACAATCACTTAGAAAACATCAGTGGGATTCGAACATGCGCTATAGAGATAGTAAACGTTTGAGATGGAGTTCCGTTGGGGAAAGGATATGAATCACAGACCCTTAGAGGACATATCCTGAAGATTTGAATGATACAAACGACGCGGTTTACTAGCACGCAATCAAAATCCTGGATTGCAGAATAGGCCGATTTCATTGGTAAGATTTGAAGGGGATCAATTAATCAAATGCTCAAATTTCACAAACAGTAATTTATTCTTTGTAATTTTTGTTAAGGGGGTGGCAGTGATCCGGCAGATTGGTACATTTTTCAGAGCGATAATATATGAAAGGAAAAAAATGTGAAAATTTATTTTTTTTATCTTCAATAAAAGTGTTCGTTCCTGCAAACGTTTATATTTTAAATTTCTTAACATAAGTAAATATCTGTGAAAATATAAAAAAACACTTTTCCTTGTACATCCATTTCCAACTAAACCCGACATTAGAATTTATTTTTAAATTATTCGACGGAGGCTGTATCTCGAGACTCAGAAGTGATAAGAAGCCAATTTTAGTTGCATTGTCATTTTCGTGGCTGGTTTGCTTCCGAACACTTTTAATGCGCATGTTGGTCATCCCCAATTTGGCAAGATTGATTGGGCTGAATAAAGACCAATCAGAATCTTCATATAGCCATTGTTGATTTTTTATTTTAATTCAAAGAAAACAGAAAAATAAAATGTACAATTTCAAAAGAATAATAATGATAATAGCAAATTTGGAACGTCGTGAAAGCAATTTCTACGATCAAAAATTTACGCAGAACTACAAAAAATTATCCTATTTTGCGCTCCGCAAGCTCAGCATCTGTGGTGACCATAGACTTATAGACTATAAGTTATTCAGTTCATAATACGGTTTTCCAAAAACGCTGAATGCGCATGCATCTGGTACTTACTATAGTAGTCGATTCTTATTGCTCCAAATTTTGACGAATGAGAATCTCAATGTCGGACACTTTTTGTTTTCTAATTTTATTCTTCAAAGAACAGAAAAAAAATTATTGCGAATGAAATGATAACTTCACGGCTCAACATATATTTCGCAGGTGCTAAATTCGGCGATATTTGGCAAAATTCGGCGTATATTGGCACAGTCGCGATATGGTAACAGAAATAAAATTATGGCTCACAAATGAAAAAACACTGTTAGGCGGTGGGAAATTAACCCTTCATATGCGATTTGTAATTATATTTTATAAGAGTTTTTTAATAGGTTTCAAATAATTGTATTACCATAATTCGTAGAATTAAGTACTTTAAATCCAAACGCATTCCTAGAAAAGTTGGAAGAAAATTTGGGAAATTCATTTTTAAAATGACGTCATTCATGACGTCCAAACATATGTTTTGAAATATAGTCTCAAAAAAAGCGATAATGGCACATTGGCGAAATCCGGCCCCTATAATTCGACCGATCGATATTGACAATAACTAATTATTGGCAGCTACAACAATCGTGAAATTGTGCGTAGTTTTTTTTTCGGCGATATCGGGCTACCACTGTAATTGGATTTTCGAGAAATCTTTTTAGGATTATTATTAATTCGAAAAATATATTTTTGAAATCCGTGATAAAATACCGCCTTATCGTTCCGTCGATTGAAGTTAATTATCCGTCATTTTTGACACTACTCCCTTTGAAATCAGTAACATATAATCTTTATGAAATTTAATGATAAACCCGCTTTGGACGCAGTAATTTGAATTATTAGCTTTCGGTGCGAGTTCGACCTCCGATCACATATCACGATCAGATCGGAAATTTTGTGATCGGATGTGATCGGGTTCGGATCTGCTCGGAAGCAAATCTCAAAAATTGAAAGCATCTGGATCGGTTTCCGGTTGGGCCCGATTTGAAAGAACAACGTGATCGGGAATCGGATCGAGTTCTCGGAACAAACACGATTGCTCGCCGTTTGCTCGGGACCTGCTCGCTATTTCGCCTCTCCTCCGAGCAGCTTCTATAGCTCGGACCCCATGGACCGTCCCCTGCCACTGGACACTCCTTACATTATACTGAGCAGGCCACTTAGGCTTAGAGAATAGACAGACTACACTCGATTGATAAATACCAACTTTCAGAATTAAAAATCTACGGGAGTACTTTCAAACTAGCGGAAATCTGGAATAATGCTTAATAGATTGATTGCATTTTGTTCGCCATTATCATACTGTCACCCATCTATCGATTCGATAATGACTTTGCCAATACCCCACACGACTTAATAGAACAATAAAAAAATTCAAGCACCGAAAATCACTAATATGCCTGCACAGGCACAATTACCGCTTTCTCCTTCGCGATCTTCAACAAATGTTTATTTTTCTCGATAGCAGCTGGGTCGATACTCACAAGCAAATGACATGTTATGAGTTATGTGGATAAGCTTACGTGATAAACGGACAACGTACATGTTTGTGCAAGAAAAAAATTTAGATGATCCTTACTCCAATTTTTTTTTTCAAATTTGTTCTTAAAATTTTCGAAAAAAGCAAGGTTTCTCATTGGTAACAAATCGACCTCACCAAACAAGGGATTTGCTATAGACTGTTTTGTCTTATCTCTGCTGATTCCCACGCTGATAAGCTCATGTTTTTCTTAAACCATTATTTAAGAAGATTAATGGCGTTAAACAAACAGTTGAAAAAATGCCAATTTTCAAGAAAATTACGTCATTTGCCATAGAATCACCCCTAGAATTCGTTCGAAAGGGAAACTTGCCGCGACCTATTACTCACTCTAAAGATTAGCTCTCGTAACAAGGCCGGCAATATTACACCTGCCAGACAAAAATACAAAAATTTGTCTGGCTATCAACGTCGGATATGGCGCTAATACCAAATCCTTTTAACAAAAATCCACGCCATTTTTCGAGAAAATATTACACGCTCATTTGCCATAATATCACTCTCCATCAAAATCTCCGCCGGAATTCCGCGACTGTTACATATAAGATGTCTCGTCAATGGCGCAATTACAACGTCTTTCAAAATTAAAAATATTGTGGCACTCACGCGTCGATAATGGCGTACCAAAATATTGAAAACAATGCCATTTTCGGAGAAATATTACGCTCGTCATTTTTCTCTTCTATACATATCAGCCCATCCCGATTAAATTCGCTTCCGACTGGGAAATTTGACACGCGACTATTACAGTATTAATTCGATAAGCTCTTGTCAAGGTCATCCATATAACATTTTTGCCACATCTAAATTCAAAAAAAATATCCGGCATCACGTCGATAATGGCGTACACCAATACTCTCTATCGGAATAAATCCGCATTTCTCGAAGGAAATTACGTCATTTTCGCCATTAAACATAATCAAGAAAATCCGCCCGGAAAATTTGCGCGCTCATTACATAAAAATAGTTCTCGTCAAGGCGCACGGGATTTGAATTGCCGCGGATATTACATCATGCATGAATATATATAAACGGAACCGCAATTAAGAGACTGTGAAAACTTCTTGTATTAAAACCAGTTCTGAGAAACTTTACCAATAAATCATATATTATCTCATTTCAAGGAAGTTGGTATCGCTGATCCCTTGTGTCTGTTTTTAGATGCGTTTTCTGGCTAATATCTGCGCAACGGTGGAATTCCAAAAAATTATTTTGAAAGCATCAATAAACAATCTCGCAGTCTAAAAACAGTCTATCACTCAGCGATAACCATCTTAAGAAGATAGACGAATTTGCTTAAATTAAGGAATTTCAAAAGTCAAAATCATTTCATTATGTGCTTCTAAGCTATCTTGAATATAAGGCCGATAACAGAGTTTTCATATGTCCTTTCTAACAGACCGTTCAGGATTTTTTCTTTGGGTTTTGAGAACTTCTTTTTCAAAAAAGGTGTTATTAAAGGTCGGCGAGAAGTGACCCTTTAAGTCCCCGGGTTCTCAACGAACGCTAAAATACACGGAATCAAGAATAAAATAACGTCATGAACCTCGACTAGAAAGGGAGAATTTGTGCAAGGTATCGGATTGCACCAGCTGGTCAGAATTGACCCAGTAAAAGTCTACCCTAACGGTACCCTTCGGTTAAGTCTATATTTCAATATATCAGGCATGAAATTTCCGACAAGATGCGACATTTTCGGTTCTTTCTGGAAAGCGGTATTGATGAACTAAGAGGTAATCAGTCGACCTGCTTAAGTCGCTGTGCACACCAGTAGAAGAATGCTTTTATCCGGCTTATTAACCTCAGGATGTAAATTCCCGCTGGTGCCACCTTGACGGTCAACTTATCTGACAACTCATACGATTCATACTCCGTTTTTCAGAAACGATTAATTGCGCATCGCCATTTGGTTCTATGATTGAACATTATTGAAATTGACTCCCGTGTACTCGGTTGGTATATCACTTTTACGCGGATCAATTTTGAACGCAGCTGTGCATCCGATAACCCTTGCAAAAATTCTTCCTCTGCAGAAACCTTCCCTGTCGAGTCAGCTTATTCGTTTTTCTGATCTCGTATCATTAAGACCGATTCGTGAGTACCCGCGACGACTACAGGTCACTTCGTCGCACCTTAAGGTATAACTCCACTGGATAATTTGCATACTTCACCAGAGTTGATTATATTCTGTAAAAACTAACATTAGCATTATGAGAAAACCGCAAAATCTAATTTTGTAGATTCTATCCTTCTACTCTTGCGAAAGAAGTAGAATAATAAAAAATCACCTCACAAATATCTTCTGACTCTTATCCACACACTAATAGGCATACAGTTATGTCAACAAGGTGGATTTTTCAAACCGCAAAACTATCTTCCTCCCAGACGGTATAGTCAAAAATCAAGCTTCGAACCTTTTCACAGATCACGTAACGGGAGTATTGACCAATCTTTTCCTTCGAGTTTTGTTTCTAATGATCCGGCGACTGAACAATTCTAGAACACGCCAAATAACCGACGATTTTTCGCAATTTCAGACTTAAAAATCTATCTCTCCGAGGATATATTTGCAAAAAGGCACAAATTTTATCAAGTAATTCCTTAAGAACAATTGTAGAAAGTCTCTCGACGACGCTTTTTGCAATTTCGGAGCTCGAACTCGAAATACTGATCTTTTTTGGTCATTTTCCGAAAAAAAAGTGCTCGATTTTTTCGAAAGTAGGCTCCAAAAGAAATTGCCAGGTGAACCACTGATTAGAAACAAGTTGGCTTCACGTCAAGCTCGCATATTTTGAAGTGTAGTGGTCAAATTTGAGTTCACACGTTTATTCTTTTAACTCATCTTTTTAAAATATTAATACATCTAGACAAAATTATCGAAGAAAGTGGAATATTATCGAAAAAATTTTTTGTGACTGATGGGTTTTCTAGTAACATTAATTAATACACACCCCTAGTATCAAATTTGCGAGAATTTTTTAAATGCCTCTAAGGCCTTCACTTCTCATAATCAGAACAGATATACCTCCTAAACACTTTTTTTTTAACCGCTGAAAAAAATCTAAAAAACGCAAAAAACTGCATCCGCGTCTTTAACAAAGACCAGAATAAAAAATTCTCTTACAGATAGCTTAATAAATATGCCATTCCTGATCACATAACATGGGTCGATGCCCACCAATTGGCAACAACACGAGCTTTTGATCAAAACCGGTGTTTCCCATTCTCCCTACACTGTTGTCCCATTGATTCACACTTTTGGCATCAAACTTTTTGGTCTAACTCATCTGGGCACAATTCGCGCTAAAAGTATTGCCCATTCGGTCTCATCCACTGTAATTACACTAACTTTAACCGTATCCGTACGGACTCTGTTATTTCGCTGCCACAGAACAACTAGTATTGTGTAATTTACTTTAAATTTTTTAGAAGTTTCTTTCAGGACTTCCTGACGGTTTCCTAGTTCCACCCTTGCATTGTATTAACCGTTTAAAATATATTCGGGCCGCTTAACTTTCCAACTACAGTTGAAAAGTTACGCTCACTAATGTCCCTAGGGAACGATACTCACCATCTCCTCATTGGCCAAACAAATCTTAATAAATTCGTATTTTTTATTAAAATTATCTAACGTTCTGTTTACTAAGGCCAATCAGAGCTCAGAACCAGCCGAGATTTGGCCAATCGGTGAAATTGCTGACAGGCATATTACTAAAATTTGTCGAAACATGACCGCCATGGCAGATTTTTTTAAGTTTTTTGATACTTTTATAAGTACGAAAAGAGAATCTCTCAATTATAGACGATAAGATGCACAATGAGAGAATTTCGCCCTCGCTTCAGTTTTTCATAAGTTCTTTCGATGCACATTTTTGATCCCGCCTACGCAAATCGGTGAATTGTTTTAACATTTAATGGTTTTGTCGGGTTGAAATATTGAGTTTGCTTGGAATTTTGTATAACGGTATAATTATCTTTAGAATCCCCCTCATTAACCCATATTTCTGATCGGTTGTCTAAAAAATTTTCTAACTCGGTGGTACGACAATTTGCTGTAACACCCTTAGTAGTCTTAGCTTCGAGAAATTGAATTGTCAAGTCCGATATAATGAACATTCAAAATTTGACGTCATTTTGGAGACGAAAATCACCGCCTAATTGGCATTAAGAAGTCCCCGCAAAAGTAAGACATTCGTAAAATGCTACAATTCACAAATGGTAAAAACGTCGCTTAAATTTTCATCATATTTTGCTCTAACCAAAGCCGTAACTCTTATCCTGCAAATGAAAACGTTATCGAAATTATTATTTTCTTCTTCAATCACGCCTTCAATCGATCTTTGAAAGTAAATTTTCGAACAAATTTAACCAAAAAACAGTACTCTAGAATAAATATAATACAGTAATAGTTTCACTTGCTTAGATTTAAATATTTCTCAGTCCTCACGATTGAGATTTCCCCGCTTGCAATTAGTAAAGAATAACAGTAATTCAACTTTAATTGAAATCAAGAATTTCTATCCTAAGTTTCATGGCTCTTAGTAATTATTTAATTATTTGATATTATTTTGCATTCTCATGGTACAGAACGCGCTTTGTAGAAAAAATAGACTTGCTAAACAGCAGCTTTTGTTAAATATCATTTTAATTAGGTTTACATATATTAGGGTCGCTATGTTTCATAATTATACTTCCTTTTCCGGTTTTTTTAAAAATGGAGTAGGTCGGGGATCAAGCAATGTTTACAGACCGAATCTTCAGAACAATGTTGTTTGCAAATTATTAAAAAACATAAATTTTTGTGCTATTCCTCCCGCCCACTCTATTACTTCTCTCATTATGTTTCATTTTTGTAACTCTAATAACTAGTTGGGTGTGCTATTTCTATACTTTTTCCCCCGTAAAATTTCGTAAATAAGTGCGCGTGGTCCCAGCAACGCTATGAATTAGATGTAAAGCTTAATTTCTTTAAGTATTTTCGAGAGATCAATAAACCTTGCCACCAGCTCTAGATCAATTTTTAATGTCTTTTTCTTTGTACTCATTTGTCGAACGAGAAATTCAACGGTAAAGACTAGAAATATCTTAGTCTATAAAAATGAACACACTTAACTCATTTTGGTCGTGCTTTTTTCGTACCCACATACACATCATCGCTCCATTATTTTATTAAAAATTCATAAGGTTCCTGAATTGAACGTCCTTGGGACAATGTCTTAGCCTCCTCGTAAGACACTCTTAGACTGTTGTTTGACTCAGATGTTTATATAAATACCGAATGTCGAATTTTAAAGGCATTACTAGCAGCGCATATTGTTTCATCTTCTCACCAGGGAAACAATGAGCGGCAATCGCTCTTGTAATTAAAATAACTCTGCTACAAAAATCTACAAATTTATGTGACAGTAGTTACTGTTATACAGGGAAGATTTATCGTTCCGGCTTCATATCGCCAGGTAACAAAACTACGTCACATTTCAACAATTTCTGCTTTATCTACGCCAGTGCCCATCACTGCGCCGAACGAAGTCCAATAATACCAGAAATCTACTGTGGGCATTTGAAGTTTCATGACAAAATTACTATTGAGTTGTTTCATCATCTGACCTTGTACGTTTCATACTTCTCCGGGATGATTTAGGAATTCCAAATCGAACTTTTTTTGCAATTTCTACATCTGATCTTTCCGTTGGCTGAAGTATTCGTAATCTACAACATTTTGTATTTCATTCATCATACAAACCTATAATAAGGTACCACTCTCTGTAAATACTCCTTTATAAAATTGATTCATAACTGTTCAAACTATACTCAATCGATAAAACAAATGTTATTTGTCATATTGCCGAAGTGTCGACTACTTGCCCGAATTACTTTTGTTCGCGAAGAATAATACTTTTCTGTGATATGCTCTCCACTGCAGGCCTGTACTCTTCCCATATCTCCCAACCGGAACTCAAATCTCAACGTTCACTATCTCTTATCACGCGTCGTTGTTCTCGACATCCACTAATGTTGTTTACTTCGATCTGTCTTGAGTATGATGTGATATGGACGCCAAGGGTCTTGATAATGAGACCGCTAACATTTATTCGGGTAATGTATATTCACCTCAAGCATCGTCATTAATACCATCACTAGTATATACTACTCAGTGGGATTCGAACATGCGCTATAGAGATATGTAAACGTTTGAGATGGAGTTGCCGTGGGAAAGGATTGTACATCACAGACCCTAGTAGACACTATCCACTGAGATTTCAATGCATATCATTAAGACGCGTTTACTAGAACTGTTCATCTATTACAATCCTGGATTGCAGAAATGGCCCGATCTATTGAGTCATAGAATGTTTGAAGGGGGATCAAATAATCAAAGACGTGGCACTCACAATTTCACGAACACATAATTTATTCTTTTGTAATTTCATTTAGTTAAGGGGGTGCAGTTGTTATTCGTCACGATTGGTCATTTTTCATGGATGCGATTAATAATCCCAACTAGGAAAAAAATGTGAAACTTTATTTTTTTTATCTTCATAAAAGTGTTCGCTCTCGCAAACGTTCTATTTATAATTTCTTACATAAGTAAATATCGTGAAAATAATATCAAAACAGCTTTTCCACTGTCACTTCACCATTTCCACCTAAACTGCCCCCGACTTAGAATTATTTTTAAATTATTTCGACCCGGAGGCTGCTATCTCGACGACCAGAAGTGATACAGCCACTTTTCAGTTGCATTGGCCTCACTTTTCGTAGGCTGGTTGGCTTCCAAAAATAATAAAAAAATAATTTCTCGGATGGTCAAATATAATTCTACCACAAATTTCTAGTACTTTATCCCAACGTTTTATTTTCCTTCAATCCACTGTAATACGTTTAGAACGTAATCAACTCTTTTGCTCCTATTTTTTGCATTCGTACTGTGAATTAGATCTTTGAATTAATGTTGCATTTTACAAATTTTTGTTACATTTTGCCTAAATAAGTTCGTTCGCAACTCAGCCAGTGATAGAAACAATATTTTCTCCAGCTCGCATTTTCCCATTTTTGTTGCTGGTTCTTTGTCTCTCCTAAAAAATCATGTACCCAGAAATACAAAATTTTATCTTGCTATCTAAAAATGCCTAAATGTCTTCTTCTATTTTCCAAGTTACATTAAAGTAACACTGCACTGTAATCTTTTGAAGTACAATTATTTATCTTCTCATTTTATTAGTGCATCCAGTTCAACTACACCTGAATTAGATCTTAAGAATCAAAATAAACTTAGAAACAGAAAAATTCTCAACATTTTTCATTAGTAGTCGAGAATTTGTCGGGCTGAATTTCCGACGGTGCGGCTGTTCTCGGCGACTTCACCTCTCAGGACGTCGCATAGAACCGCCTGATTTTTTAGCTGCATTCCTCATTTTTCCCAGTGGCTAGATTTGCGTTCAACAATAATCAAATTTTATAAAAATTTGATTATATGATCAGAAAATTTGAATTTTTTGGTTTTTTTCCTTAAGTTATAATCTTTTTAACTTCGCACTTTTATCTTAATAAGTTGATTCATATATTACTTACGCTCTACATTAATTGGTCTGATTAGTTCACTAAGAATAACGAATCTGAAGATGAAATTACAAATTTGGTGTAATTTCTCGAAAAAATTTTTCAAGATTATTTCAAATTCTACGACTTAATACCTCGGCTGTTAAGGGTCACTCACTGAGATTCTTTTGACTGCGTATATCAACACGCTAAAACTTTATATAGTTAATTTGTCTTTTTATAACACGAGCTCGCAGGTCTTGGTAATTTGGTACACTTTAAACAACAGTTGCTGTATATATAGATATATATTATACAGCAGAGGAGGAGCTCTCGAGGAGGAGAGGAGGATAGGAGGAGAAACGCAGCACGTGTAGTATCTTTCTGTGCCTGTAATCAAAAGAGTTTTTAAAGTGTGACAACACGAGCTTCAAGAGTAGAGACGCTGTATATATATATTCATAGACAATATAGATATATGAGATATAGAGATAAAGAGTCTCATGACCTTTAAACACCCGTATTAAGCTAGACAGTGAAATAATCTGAAAAATTAGGTTTTTACGCAAATTACTCACAAGATATGTCCGATGTGATGCGTTCATATTTCCATATGTATATTCTTAGCTCGACCCTCAAATAGATAGTATGTATATATATATATTGATGACTCTAAAAAGATAAAGCTGCGGTAAAATTAAAAAATCATAACACTTAGATAAAATAAAATAAATTCGAAATTTTTCAGATATCAATTTTCTATAAAATTTATTATATTGTTGAACAGCAAATACAGGCCACGAATCGATAGAGAGAGAGAGAGAGTTCAGCGCTTTAACCTCACTCTTCTCTGAGCAGGAGAGGCAGTGCACCCTGTCTGAGACCTACCCAATATTCTCTCCGATCTCCAGAACAAAATGTTGATAAAATATATTTCAATGATATCTATCTATAGATATGATTATATTACTTAAGATCATAGTGAACTGACTGCAGCTAAGAAATTGGCGATAATATTAGCTATTCGTTATATATATATGTATAGTGCGATTATCACCATTACATGTACCGTCTTGTGTATAAATAAGAGAAAATTAGAGTCTTTTAGATAGCTATATAATTTTGGATTTCTTATATTTCTTGGAAAGTCAACCAGCAACAAAAAACTGAAAACTGCAGCTAAAATTAGCTTTCTATCACTTTGAGTCTCGAGAACTTTTTACAAATTTAACAAAAATTTTATTGGCCATTTTCAAGATCTAATCACAGTGATCTATGCATAAAAATAGAGGCAAAAGGAGTATTACTTCTAAAGATCAGTGGCGAATTAAGGAAAATAAAACTGGAAAATATAGAAAATTTGGAATTTTTTGACCATCGAAAATTTTTTTTTATATTTTG
>SCLH01000365.1:0-14373 GCA_004367855.1 Oikopleura vanhoeffeni
TGCTCTAGAAATTTTCGAAAAAAATTTTTAGAGTAAATTTGAATTTTTACATCTAGCATTCTATTTTTCGAATTCATTTGCTAATCTAATCGAAATATAATATATTTTTAAACAGTCGTTTCAATCGTTATTTTTCTTTGGCATTCGCCAGAATGTCCAGATTGAAAAGTTGACAAAATATTTTGAAAACATGTCATTGAAATTAGTATCATTTTTGCTGGTAAACATGGTGTAGATGGCGGAGGTTTCACTCGAAGATCATGTTTTTTGGAAATTATAGGCTGTTCCTCCGGTGTTTTTTTTGCAGTCTCTACAATTATATGAAATTAAATTGCAATCATGTGAATTTGATGAAAACATACTTACGGGAGTGGTTGTCGCTGATTAAGCTGTTTTTTGAAGTTTTTATAAATGGTTTCTTGATGAACTGGTAGAGGTGGAATTATAAAAACTTTCTGAACGTGAAGAACAAGTGTTGAAAAAAATTTCACTAATTATTGTAATATGATACAATTCAACCTACGCCCACGCACTAACCCTTAATAAGACTCTCAAAAAAAACACTAAAAAGCCTATTCCCCCTACAATTTACATGATTTTTCTTTAATTTTTTGAGTAAAGTTTCGGAGAAGCAATATCAACAATAATCTAAAGCCCTTATTTCGAAATTTTGCTTTTGACAGAGAATTTTTTTCGACCAATTTTCGTTTGAAGATTTTTGTTTGTAGGGTCTTTTCGCATTTTTGTTCTTAAAAAGCCAAATTGAAAAAAGGACTCTGGATTATTGTGATATTGTGTTTCCAGAACTTGAACTCAAAAAATAACAGAAAATTGAGGTAAATGTAGGAGGAGAAGCTTTTTGAGTTTCAAATATTGAAACATTATAGTTAACCTCAATCCTCCAGAACGAAGTCTGATCAACATTTTCGAAAAAACGCTCTAGATATTGTTAAACTAGTTTTGAGCTTTCATATAAAGTTATAACGTGAAATTTATGTTTGAAAAATTGGGCGGGGAGTAGGCTATTTGAATGAAGCTCTAAATCTCGATTTCAGATTTCGTTTTAAAATTTTTTTTGAAGTTCTTTTCCGAAAAGCTAAATTTTCGAAAAAAAACCCGCCTCGAGATTTCTTTGTATTGATGATCGGGAGCCTGACACAAAAATTAAATGAAATGATGAAAACTGACGGAGAAGAAAGCTTTTTTAGTGTTTTTTGGTAAGGTTTACTATACGTCATGTAGTGCGTAGGTTGGATGTATCAGATTACTGAAATTCTGAAAATGATTGCGAAGAGTGTTCTTTGACGTTAAAAAAGTTTTTGGAATTCCAGCTTGCTAGTTTAGCCATAAACCGCATCTAAAAACAGGAAAATCAGCTTACAACACTCCTTAAGCGGGGTGGTCGTCGCATTTTAAGGTTTTTAATAGCCAATTGTCTCAAAAGTAAAATCGTCGGACCAACTTTACCTCTTTGATATATTTAAACAAAAATCTTGCATCCTAAAAACAATTCAAATTAACGGATGGCTCGTCAATCAGAAACGTGCTTACAAAAGTGACGAATTATTTTTTCAAAATGTATCTCCTCCTGAGTTTTCAAGTTTAACAATGATTCATGTTTTAAATTAACCGGACAGAACGTGAGCAGACCCCAAGTTTGTTTTGAACAAATTCTTGATTTGGCTTCAGAATCACCAAAAACTTGTATTTTGCTTAGTTAACATATGGTCAAAATACTGTTTTTGGTGATTCTGAAGCCAAATCAAAGAATTTTCGCAAAAACTCAACTTGGGTCTGCTCATCCCAATTTAAAACATAATCGGTGAACCCACGGGGAGAATATTGAAAACTAATTCCGTAATTTGTAAGCACGTTTCTGATTGGACGAGCCATTCGTAATTTGGATTGTTTTTTAGGATGCAAGATTTTTGTTTAATATATCAAGAGGTAAAAGTTGGTCCAACAATTTTACTTGTGCGACAATGCTATCGAAAACCCCCTTAAAATGCGACGACCACCCCCTTAAGGGCCGCTGCGCACCCTAATTATGCCCCGAAATTTTATAAATTAAACCAACCGGTTATAATGCAAAAAGAAGACAAAAAATTATACATGTCACAAATTTACTTGGGAACATGATACAAAAAAACGTTTGTCAATATCTCTTATGAACTCGGAGTAATTATACTGACAAGGGTGGGTTCCATTAAAAAAAAGCTACCTTTAGGTATTACTTAAGTAATATATATCGAAAAATAGAATACCTCGATTACTTGTACTGCTAATTTCAACCTACCTTCTTTTCATACAAAATATGTAGCAAAATATGGGCATTTTAAAAAATGTATCTGGGATACTGTATCCTTCAATAATATTCACCAAATTTCTTAAATAAATTGCCAATTCATAATATTTATTCAGGAAGAATATGGTTTTTGTACATGGGATGGTCACACCGAGAAAATTGGAAACTTTCGGTTAGAACCTCCTGGACTTTTCCGTGGTCGTGGTGAACACCCTAAAATGGGCAAATTGAAATCAAGGATACGGGCTAATGATATAATCATTAATATATCAAAAGATTCAACACCTCCGCCAGCACCAGGCGGGCAAAGATGGAAAGAAATTCGTCACGACGATAAAGTAACTTGGCTCGC
Organism: Oikopleura vanhoeffeni; assembly: GCA_004367855.1. NCBI lineage: Eukaryota > Metazoa > Chordata > Appendicularia > Copelata > Oikopleuridae > Oikopleura > Oikopleura vanhoeffeni. The sequence continues at coordinate 2,658 of SCLH01000365.1, forward strand.
ATGTTGGATTGAAAATGTTCAAGGTACTTTTATTTGACCAAAAATGATCATTTCTTGGTTAAGTTTAAATCAGATTGAAATTTGACGGTATTTTTAGCCGGACTTTTTTTTTAATTTAAAAATTTATATAAACGCAAAAAAATCGATGCCTTCAACTTTTTTTCATGTCATTTTTCATAAATGATACAAATAAAAAAAGAACACAAGAAAATCGATGCCATCAACCTGTTTTTCATGTCAAATTTTTTTTACCAATAATCCTTTCTAATATTAATTTTCAGGGCAATACAAATACGTCATGTTGAACGCCAATTCTCGAATCAAAGGTGAAAAAGATTGGGCAAAGTACGAAAAAGCTCGAAAATTAAAACAAATTATCCACAAAGTTCGAGCAACTTACGAGGTAAAAACGATTTAAAATGCTTTAAAAATTATAATTGAATTTTTTTTAATAAACTTTAATTTTAGGCTGAATTGCAAGATAAATTAATGTTTCATCGGCAACGTGCCGTGGCTATGTACTTTATCGATAAGTTGGCTTTGAGAGCTGGTAATGAAAAAGACACAGAAGAAGCTGCTGATACCGTCGGTTGCTGTTCGTTGCGTGTTGAACATATAAAGGTATATTTTTTACCCTCTCACTCATGAAAGTCACTTTTATGGCTAAACTTTGAGCGCTTATTACGGGAAAAGTAAAAGTGCTAGCAACTGATTGTACATCCAGAGTTATAATTAAAGATGACTGATTGCTCGACCAATCAGAAAAGAGCTTCAAAATAGAGTCATTTTCTGTCGCAAAAAGCCTATTTCTGCGTGAGTTTTGAAAGTAGGAAAATTTTTTGTAGCTTTTATTCACCACAAATACGTACGCAGGTCTGTTACTATCGTTTTCAAAATTTTGAAATAAATTCGCTCCATAATAGCCAAAAAACTTTTTTTTTTAGCTGATTTTGAGGGTCTCGTGGAAAAGCCTATTTCTCCCTGGATTTTTTAGAAGCACATTTCAAACTTGTATAAATCAAAAGCTAGTGAGTTCGTGGAGAGCAGTTACTATCGAAACCTAAATTTCGATGATTTTTTCTCTTCCAAAACTGTACTAATTCCTGAAAATCCATAAATTTTTATTTATGGCTTAAAGCAAGACAGATATTTATCAAATGATTAAAAAGTACTTTCCTAAAGCTGTACTGGGTCAAAAAAGCCACCAGCGTATTTCAAATATATTTTCATAAAAAACTATATATTCTGAATTTTTGTTTGAGCCTCAATTCATGAAGGGTACCCCTTAACCCTTGGAATCACAGAGCGATATATCGGCTCAAGCCTACCTAAAACCTTCTAAAATGGCCAAATAAATGTCACAGAATTGTTTTTTCCGAATACATTATAAGAAGATTTCCCGGTGATTCCGAAGATACTCAATTTTTTTTGGGATATTTGGTTCGAATATTACGGGGAGTTGATTTTTTGAGATTTTCGCCGAAGTTTACTTCCGAAGAAATAATTTCGAAAAAAATTATTTATTATAAAAATTAATTAATAATCAAAAAATTGTTCCACACTGTTACTTGATTACATATCAACTTGATAAATAATAAAAAAAGTGTATTAATTCTGCTTTTATTTGAAATAGCCATTTTTCCTAGAAATGTTGTGATTTTTTATTCATTATTTTTTATCTTTTTAAAAAAAAACTTTCGATGATTGATATTAAATGATACTGTGGCGTTGGTACCCATAAAAATAAATTAGTGAAGACTACGATGGGCACGTATCACGTGATATGCTACTACCTTGGTGTCCAACTATATTTTCTAAACAAAAATAAAATCAGAATTTGCATTGATTGATGCACAAATATAACTTTTCACTTCCTATTGCAAAGTAATCTGGAGCTTCAACTACTAGCTTCTTAAACAACGTCTAAAGTAGAGCGATATATCGCTCATGGTGCTTTGGCGGATTTTTTTCTTTGATTCCAGGGGTCAAGGATAGACTTAAACTTTTTTATTATTTAATTTATATTATTACTTTATTTACCCTCTAGTAAAGTGACATTTACAAATTTGCCTTCAACCCACGCAATTCATTTGGGAGAAATGAGAGACGTCAGAACAAAATTTGATAATGAAAAAGATTAAGAATTAAATTTTTTAAAAAGTGACTTCCTCAGAAATAACCTGCAATTTCCGTTTTTTAATCTACATGTGTTTTCCGAAAAAGGAACCTAACCTACGCAATTTATCAAAATCACTTTTAAATGAATAAAAATCAACTCAGAGCCGCCAGGACAAAATTTAGAATACAGCAGTTTCATAAAATTTTTCTCTAAAAAGTGAATTATTCGAAAGCAACCTGAAATTTCTGATCTTTAATCTACCTGTGTTTTTGAAAATGGTCCGGAGCCTCCAAGAGTTAAGAAATCAATCAAATTGTCTAAAGTTTGTACATTAAGATAGTAAAAACTGTTTCGAATGGTTTGAACGGTCAAGCATTTCAATAAATGCATCTCCACCACGAATGCTGCCGGGAATCCCGATTCAAATATTCCTAAATCTGGCGAGAATGAAGCAGTCGACTGATTGATTATGGGTTATATTAAAAACCAAAATCGAATCAACCTCAGCCAATTGTGTCCACGCATTTTGCATCAATTTCTGACGGGCTTCTCGTTTGTATTCAAGGTAAAGATCAGACGTCATGGCGGACGTAAAATATTGTGATGCATTTTGGGTTAAGGAGGATAAGAATTGTCATAAATTGGTTCTCGTTGAGTCCTGCTGCGAGATGATATCAGCATTGAGTGCTTTTAGATCAGTAGCACATTTTTGGTTTATTAACCTATTAAATTTTACACCTCGGCATTAACGGGGTGTGTTATTATACAATATTTTTTGACCACTTTTTATGTTAAAACTTAAGGGAGTACCGTTCGCATCTTAAAGACTCGGTCATGAAATTTCCAGATAAGTGTTAAATGTTTTTTTCTGAAAATATGGGACAAAAATAAGTTGAGCAGATGTCTTTTATTTTCATTGTGTCATGAGAAAAAGTATTTTCATCGCGATTTTGAACATATTCAGTGTGACTTTTTCCAAAAAGATGTGATTCTCACCAAAGAGACGAATACAGAAATGCAAATGTCCGACTAGGGGCTTTGCGCGTATCCTCAAGTTATCGTAAACATACCATCTTTATAGGTTTTGCGCAACATCCAGGGGAGGAGCTAGTATTTTCCCGAGGCACTCAAATAACGCGCCAAAAAAACAGTTTTTTGCTCATTTAGCGGCCCGGATGAATTTTGGGGTGCTGCCACGTTCTCTTGTGGCCAATAAAAGTTTCTAATATCTTCAGAGAACTCAAGGGAGGAGTGGCTGTTTGAAGTGAAATAGTTGCCACTTTTGAGAGAGGTGCGTTCCTGATGGTCGCCAACAGAGGCCGTTCGAGTTCTGTGTTGAAGCAAGATTAATGTTCATTATCCCTAACTGAAATAGCATATGTTGTGCTGGTCTTCCTAGTACTTCTTGAAGGCGAACGCTGAAAACCCTGTTTTTTGGCCTTTAAAATGACAGTACTCCTTAAGGTATTTTTTTCTATAGTGCGACAGATTCCACCTTTTCACCACAGATGAAACCCGTACTGCAGAATAGTCACAAACGGGTTTTTTGCATTCAACTGGAACTAAAACAAGCTCAGGCAATGTTTTTTTAAATTTCAAAATTCCGAGATGTTCCAATGAGCCACATGTGGTATATCGAATAAGAATTCTAAGACTTATGGTGAAAAACTAAAATTCGCAAAATAAGATTTTCTTAACTCTCGACGACACGGAGCATTTTTGAAAAACAACTATAGGATTTATTGGCCAGAAATCACCAGGTTACTTCTGAAATATCACATTTTTAGGAAAAATTTTTTAATGCTACTGCATTTTCAATTATGATTGACTGTGTTTGAGTACTTTTTATTTCTTCAGAAGTGATTTCGATAAATTGCGTAGGTTAGGTTTTTTTCGGAAAACACTGTAGATTAAACGAAATATTGCAGGTTTTCTGAGAAGTCACGTTTAAAATTTAATTCTATCTCTCTCCATTAATTTTTTTCTGACGTCTCTCATTTCTCCAAAATGATTGCGTGGTTAAAGTCATTTTATAAAGTCATTCTCTACGGGGTTAATGAGTCAAAATGTAAATTAAAGATATAGAAAGTTAGGTCTATCTTAATCTCAAGGACTAAAAAACAGTGAAGTTTACAAAACTTTTAACTTTTCCCGTAATAAGCGCTACGGTAGGTCCCCGAATGGCGTTTATGTGTGAGGAGCGTTAAGATTTCATAAGTGAACAAAGTGGTAAAAAATCAAATCTTTCGGACCTATCAAAAAACTACTTTAGGCCAACACTACTATCTTAAGAGCTTTCTGGTGTACATATTTATCGTGTTCAGTTCGAAATGTTCTCTTTTCATAAGAAGCGTATATCGATTTAGAAATGTCTAGTAATCGAGTCGTCAATATTTTTAGTCCTAATTATACGGCGATTAATGTCATATTCTTGTGTTGCCGGTCTCTTAGACGACCATCCTCTGCCTTATTAGTCTGGCTTATTTTATTTGAGAGGGAGTGGCAATAACATTAATCGTCACCAAATTTTTAAATGGATTTTTCAGAGCAATTACGGTCCAATGTCAAATAAATCAACAAATAGAATCGCTAGAATGGTGCATAATATTAGACATTATACGTTATGTGGATTTTCTCCTCAAAGCGGATGAAATGGGCAAAGTCTAGTTAAACAAAGGAGTAGTGGTATCTATTATAGACAAACATGGACGTTTTTTTTAAGATCTGTCCCACTGTGATTTCGGACTGGAAGAAAGTACCAACATGAGCAAATGTTACTTTTTGCATTGAACTTGGAAAACTATGTGATAGAAAAATATTTTCAGCAGACTATTACAGATTGATAAACACGGTTGACCGGAATCAGTCATGGAAGTAAACCGGGCTAAGAAAAACAGGTTTTTGCGAATTTACCCGGTAGAGCGGAAGAAATTTGGACACTCTAAAGAAAAACGACTCAGGTCGCTCTTTTTTTTAGGTTCGCCCCACCATGATTTCGACTGGGAGAACTAAAACCAAGAAGCGCAAATACTTTTCTGCACGTAAACCTTAGAAAAAATATGACGGTAGAAAAATATTTTTTGGCTTCCTAGGTTGATGCACGTGACCGGAATCATCACATAATGGTATAATGCGACAAAGAAAGCGTTTTTTGCGGAATTAGCCGTGAACCGGTAATCATCGGAAGAAGACAAAATCCTGCATTTCAAATTCGGTGTAAGATTAAGATGCAAAAAACACGTTTGGTCGCATCTAGTCTTAGTTCCTCTCAGAACAGAACGAGTATCTAGATACCTTAGGGGGGCGACCTAAAAAAAAACGACCCTCAGCATAATACTCGATTTGTCTTGATATACACTGAAAAAAAAATCCCAGTGAAATGTGGAATCCTGTAATTAAGGCCAGACGGTAGATCATATTTCTATAAGGCCTATTTTTTGTTCATCGGCAAGTCTGACAGCAAAAAAAACACGATCACAGGAATTGAAGGGCTAGTTAGAAGAATGGCTGGAAGATATTAGCGAAAAATGGGCCTATTAATACTCCGTGAAAACTCCGAGTCATATGAAAGATTTGTAGAACACGAATTTTATGAAAAATTACAGGGCAACCAAGAGGTTATAATAAGGCGCAATAGAAATAAGATAAAAATTTACCGGATACCTTGTATACATCTTTTTAAAATAAAGGATTTTTTTAAATAAGAAGCCTCATATATAGAAGATATTAATCTCCGCTATTTAGGGTATCACCGGCTCCTACATTTTTGCAGTTATATAGTCATAAAAATGCACCAAAATATATCTTTGATTTGAACGCATAAAAAACCCAAATGCCAAAAAAAATTTTTCGACAAATTTTGCGTTTTTTCAATTTTCATAATATATTTCAATCAGAAATTTGTTAAAAAATAACGTTTGTGCAGTTGACCATAACTAAAATATGGGTTGAGTAAACAACTTTCTTCTTCAGTGTTTTCCCCAGCTTTTTTTTTTGATAGCCTACTTCGAGAAAATCGAAGCACATTTTTGTCGGAAATATTTAACCACGTGACCATGAAAAAATGCATAATTTGAGTTTGGGGTCATAATTGAGAAAAGACGTTCCTCAGAAGTTTTCTATATAGTTGAGTACCGTTTGCAAAAATTTGAGTGAATTTTGAAATTTAACTAGGAGATAGATTTTCCGATAAAGTCCAAAAGAAGGTGGTTTGTCGCATATTCCTAGCAACAAATATGAGAACTTAATTCGACAAAAAGCGCTCCTCAGTAAGTTTTAAATACTCATTATCAAATGCGGTTATTTAAATTTATGTTATTTTTCAAATAAACTCAGAGAGATAGATTTTCCGTTTTGTCTTAGGTTCACTGTCTCGCTATGTGTCTGGAGGTATATGCATGCAAAAAAGTTCTGACCAGATTTTACGCAAGATGAAGGCTAGTCTACCTGGCTAATCTGAATAATATTCTTGAAGGCGTGTTTGGCTAATATTGTCATCGAAGAATATGTCAAATAGGGACGGGATCCTTAATATTTTCGGCGTGTGTAATACTTTGGAGATGAGAAATTTTGGCTCAGTTAGATTTGAAAAATCCCTAATTTTTTTTCGGAAACTCAGAAAAAATACCAACCTGGTTTTTCAGAGATGAGACCAAAATTCTGTATAAAAACTAAAAAATAGGTCAGTTTTTTACTGTTGAAATTTTGCTACATTCCAAAAAACCCTATATAAAACCACCTAAAACGCTCGAATATTCTGGAGAATGTAAGGCAAATTTGAATAAATGCTGTATTGATGAGAAATAATGATGAATTGCCGGCCAATATCGGCAATGTTTTTTGAGATTATATTACAATTCTTTGTCGGGCGTCAGAAATGAACGTCATTACTCATCGATTGAAGTTCTCCAAATTACTGCCTTCAACTTCAATTTGATTGCGTTGGTAGAGTATAAAGTTTCGCATTGTTGGTGATATCCTTCATTCGAACGCCATTGTAAAACCTTCTTATAAAATCGAAAGAAAATGTGAACATATACGTCATTTCGAACGCCAACGTGTTTTTTCAGGGGTCGGCTTTAAGTGACCAATACTTTTTTCACCTTTCAAGCTCAATAATTGGTCACTCAGAAGCGCGCCTTTAAACTCGATAAAATTGTGGCCAGTTAAAAAGCGCGCGCTTAAGTGACCAATTTTTGTGGGTCATCGGTATTTATAAGTTATGAAATGTATAACTGTTGATTTGATTTTTTTGCGAACTCTAGTTATGAGTCATAACGTTATGACGCATCATTGGCTTATGTTTTATGGGCAGGTCCAATTATTTGAGAGAGGTTTGTGCGAGGGTTTAAACGATTCTTGATTGGAAAGCTCTAAAAGGTAACCAATTCAAGCTTTAACTCTAGAGATTTTTGATTTACCAAATCTATTGGATTTTGGTTTACGATGACCACTAATTTATGAGAACTTTTTTAATATGATGCGTGCATCAACTAGAGTTTCGCATAAAACTTCGGAATCAAACAGAGTATATAAATTACGATGACCAAAAACGATGTGCCACAAATGTTTTTTTGGTCACTTAAGAGTCACTGCGTTTTTCATTTGTTGCAGACAATAGAAGTTATTAATGTCCCATATTCGCCGAAATTTTTTGCAGATGGTTGAATTTTGCGTCAAGTCATTTTTCCTGAAAGGTGTGAAAAGTGGAATATCACTTGGATGACCCACTTAAAGTTGTGAAATCATGTAATTTTAAGTTGTATTTCAGTGTCAGCTCCAAAAATGACGTGGATCTTTTTGTAAATGCTGCTTTCCAAAAGACACCTCCACCCCAGCAGCAAAATTTTACGTGACTAAATGCGTCATATTTTTTTTGCCATCAGTTGCCAAAAGGGATCCACAACGGGAACAGAAAATGCAAAAATTTGCAAATCCAAGTTTATTCCAATGCAAATTGAATAAACCATCTAAAATTTCCCGGGTCAAAGTCTCAAAAAAGTGACAAAACCGGAATTTGCAGTACGAATTCAGGAATATATGAATTGTCAGAGAACTCAAAATACAGCAATTTTGCAGCATAGGTAAGGGTGCGCGCTTGATAACCCAATAGGCGAACTAAACATTTTATGAGCGGTTTTAGAAGTATTATCTGCGCCCAAACAAAATTAATCCCATATTTTTGTTCTGGGCCTTGGTCAATCATTCACTTAGAATACGTTTTTTGGGGGCTTTAAATTTTATTAAAAGGGTCTTCACTTTTCATTTCAATTTGAAATCAAAAGAACGCGTCCATCGCAAGCAAATTTAGGTTTAAAAATTTTTCTCTATTTTGAACAAAAAAATCAAGCCTAATAAAGGTTTAACTTCAAATTTTTCATTGTTTTTTGTTAAAAGTATTTTGGTAAAACTTTTGGAAAAAATCTGAAATTCACAAGCATTTTTTGAGAGCCAAAGAAATTTCAAAAAACAAGGGCTGATTACGAGTCTCTAGCGCTGTGGCTTTTTTCATTAATTTGAAGCATGTAATTAAAAAACTTCATGTCAAATTTAGGAGTAGTAGGCTTGAGAGCCCTCAAATGCTCCGAAAGGCTGTTTGACACTAGGGGCAATAAATTCAATAAAAACGGCCTTAGAGTACATCGTAATTCATAAGCCGCATACCAAATACGAAAAAACATGCAGAAATGAAGGAGTAGGCTTTTTAGTGTTTTGAAGGTGAGGCTTGCTAAATATCATTCTGAGCGTAGGTTGAATATCTGATGATCTGAGATGGCTGCACGAATCCTGAGAGTTTATCCTACATATTAAAAAAATGGATAACTTCTTAATACTTTTAAGTAGTAATGTAGTTTTTTTTTAGGTCACCCCATCCTAGCTCATGACATTCGGGAAACATAGGCGACTATGAGAAACGGTTTATTGCCTTCACTGCCAATTAAAAAAGCTAATGGATTTTTTTTTCTTTTTCAATCGGACTACCCCGGTTTACCGGGTTACCGAGATCTATTATATTATTAATTTAATAAGGTATTTTCATATAAATTTGAGCAAAAAAATCGAAATCGTTTTCTTTTTCTTTCAGGAATTTATCAAAAATTAAGTTAAGCTAGTAAATGTGTAGAAATCGTGAAATAAGAATAAACGAACATAAATTACTTGTTCGGGGCTATATTAAGAAATTTTTGGGTTCATTGAGATTCGAACCTACCCAAAATTACATGCCGGTTTATCATCCGGTGAACGCCGTTGTTTGGTAATAAGGTCTGTTGTCTTATATGCCTCATATAAAGTGTCAATTATGCTCGGAAGTGGCAATATGATTGCCGCATATCCGATTTTTTGGAAATTTTAGGTTATAAAATAATCTAAGCTTTCAATTTTGATCCGGGCGCACCCTTAGCATAGAACAAGTTGATTATACAAGAAAAATAAGAAAAAGATGGGTCGCAATGCGCTCACAGGGAGAAGTTGCAATAAAGTTTAGGTTAAACAAGTACGGCGTATAATTTTTAACTACAGTAATATGACTTAAAGGACGGCCTTGACTGACAGAAAGCTGCGAATTGACGTTTCAAAGAACGGCCTTGGAGGCTCGGGCCGTCCTATTACAGTCATATTTGCTGTATCTTACTTCGCATCAAGTTTACGAAGCATAATAATTTGTCTTGAGTCTTTTTAAATCCTGCGAATGGCGGTGAGATACGATCTTATTCAAATTGTGAGCAATATAAGTGTTATATTGTATCTAATAGTGTTATATAACATTTGAGCCACGTGCAGCCGTTTCTTATCACAGTAAAGTGTGCTCTTAGAGGAGCGTCCTAAAATTTTAAAAGTACTGTCCACGAAAGTATACTTTACTGTACTTTAAGCATTCTTGGTAGAATACATTGTTACATAGTATCGTACATGGCGTATTTTTGAGGAACAGGAGGTACTTTTCGTAGGACAGTATTTAAAATACTTAGGACACGTCTTCCCTAGAGACACTCTCCTGTACGGTTTTTTAGCAAAAAGTTATGTCCTATATGACGAATTTTGGTTTAAGTTGAATTCTTCCTTTATACAAGAAGTACAACATTAACCCAAGGTGAAGCAAATTAATTTTCGTAGGACCCCAAGTTTTGGTATTTTTGTTTTGTTAAACCAACATTTGCCGCTCAACTTTTTCTAACGTTTCGAAATCTTTCGAAGTCTGTGTTGTCACTACGACTAATTACCTTCAAGGGGAATTCGTTGGGTTTCCAACGAATTTGTTGGGGGAAATAATAAGCCTTTTACAAACTCAAATATCTTTGTGAAATTGGTGAACGTTTATTTTCCAATTGTATATTGTAGTCCGTAACCTTGAGAAGTCAAAAATTGGATCATCTTTTAGAAAATCTAATCACATCAACTCTTTAAATGCATAAACCTAATTGCTGGTAATTTCTTCATTGAAGTTACGTCATATCCACGTATCCAAATCACATCAATGCCGATTTTTGGCGAAAAAATTCTTACCAAATTGAACCAAGAATATTTTTATAAATTCAATCTAACTTCGCCGAAATTATTATTTGAAAATTCCTTTGCTCATAGTTAAATATAGGCCAAAATGTAGATTATTTTACAAAAAAAGTCATCCTCACGACACGGTACATGCGATTTCCTTCATCTTTTTATAATTCCTTCTCTATTTATCTATTAACTTTTGAACCAAGGAAATTTTAATGAAATTTTTTTTAATATTCTCGCAATCACTATTTCATGCTGATTACATGCGCGCCATTATTAATGATAGGCTAAAATATGAAATATTGAAAAGCGCAAAAATCTGAAAACTATCATATTGAAATACGTTCATTAGACTATTTTCCTTGGCGAGTTGATTTTTTGTGTATTCTGGAATGATCACATATCTAAATTATTTCCTTTTTTATGGCAAGTCGAAAACGGATATTTTTTGGAAATTTCTAGAATTATTGGTCAACAAGTTTCCAATTTATATTTGTCTGAATCTCCGTGAAAATTGATCACTACATGGTTATTTTGTTTTCTGATCATCGTCATTATTCGGCATTTCAGTTAGAAGCGGATTTCATGTTCTTGAAAAATAAATCAATAACTTTGGTGGTTTTTCTTTAATCTGCAGATTCCGAGGTGCTGGATGGTCAGGTCGCAAATGAAACAATACGAATTTGCGACCGTGGTCGAAAATAACCTACTGACCACACATCCCCTTAAAACCTTTTGTCCTTATAAATACGATAATTTTAGAATCAACCGGTTAAATCATCTCAGCTTGAAAGCACAACTGATGCGGCTTACCCAGCTAGAAAAAAATCACAGGAGAATGAAAGACAACGTTCGGAATATTTTTCGCGAAAAATTAAAGAAAATCCACAATTTTTCTATAGAAAAATCGGAATTTTTTAATACCGAAAGACAAGTTTTGGATGAGAATTGTAGTTTGGCATGTTTGACAGTCTACTTTACTTGGGCCGTTTTTTCTTCTACAACTGCAGTCGGTGCACGCGGTGTCTTCTGGTAGAGGTCATTATTTTTGGAATAATGAGTCATCTTGTGAAAAATGGGGAAATGTTGACCAATGAG
>SCLH01000365.1:52501-84341 GCA_004367855.1 Oikopleura vanhoeffeni
GTCCAAAATTTGATACCTTCGAAATTTGAACTTACAACTCCTGTGAGACCCTAGGGTCGAATTTCAAAATTTTGAGAAATATGTCCCCAGGGAAACCTACACGGATTCTGAAAATACTAACAACTTGTCAAATTATAATAACGCGGAGATTTTTTTATAGCACAATTTTTCGATTTTTAGTTTTTTTTTATTATTTTAGCGATTTATCGATTTAGCTCTCTTGCGTTACTTGTGAATATTTTTTTTCAATTTTTAGGGTCATTTTCGTGATCTCTGGTGACGATTTGCTATGTGGTGAAATTTTTGGTCAAATTGAGACATTTTCGACGTCCAAAATTTGATACCTTCGAAATTTGAATTTACACCTACTGTGAGACCCTGGGGTCGAATTTCAGAATTTTGAACAAAAAGTCCCTAGGGAAACCTACACGTATTCTAAAAACACTAACAACTTGTCAAATTATAATAACGCGGAGATTTTTTTCTCTCGCACAATTTTTCGATTTTTTAGGTTTTTTTTTTTATTTTAGCGATTTATCGATTTTGCTCTCTTGCGTCACTTGTGGAATGTTTTTTTCAATTTTGAGGGTCATTTTCGTGATTTCTGGTGACCGATTTGGCATGTTGGGGGTGAAATTTTTGCGTCAAATTGAGACATTTTCGAGTCCAGAAATTTGATTACCCTCGAAATTTGAGACCTGTACACCTACCTGTGAGACCCTGGGGGTCGAATTTGTTAGATTTTGAGGAAAAGCAAGTCTTAGGCAAACTCAAAGGATTCTTGAAACAGCTTACAGCTTGTCGGCATTATAATCACGCGCTAGGGGCGCTAAGCTTGATATCCTTTTTTCTCCGAAGTGATTTTTAAGATTGATTTATTCGAGTGTTGCTCTCTTGCGTCAGCTTTGTGGACGAGTTTTTTGTCTTAGTGTTTAGGGTCACTTTTCCGGTTGATTCCTGCGTGGTAACGAGTCTTGGCCATGTGGTGAATTTTTTGGTCAAATTGGAGACACTTTTCGACGTCCAAAATTTGATTACCTTCGAAATTTGAATACGTCCTGTTGGAACCCTGGCCGTGAATCTCACTATTGGAGAGTTCCGCTGGAATCACGGAAATTCTCGAGACAACATTCGGAACTACACTGGATCTGAAACAACTAATAACTGTCCAATAAACAACGGTCGGAATCTTTTTCATACAGCGCACAATTCTTTGTTTGATTATTTTTAACTTTCAAAAGGCCTCCAGCCAACCTGTGTGGTGAAGCTTTTTAGAAGAAATTTTTAACTTCTCAAAAATTGGCTTTTCGCCTACGGATGAAACCACACCTGAGCACAAAATGGGCATAAGAAATCTGAGACTATCGATTTCAAGGTCTTATCGTATTCAAAATCCACCAATGCGTCACAAGCAGCACTACTCAAAAAATATTTTGTTCATAGATAAAGTATAAATTTTAAAATTCAGGGGGAAAAATGAACCTGAATACAAAGGCATAATTGACTGTGTTTTCAAAACAATCAAAAGAAATGGATTTTACGGCTTATATGCAGGTTTTGGTACAGCCATTTTGGGCGATATCGTATACCGTGGATTCAAATACGGATTATACGATGCTCTAAAGGTAAGCTATTTAATTCGTCTTAGCATGAGAAAGGCATGGATTAAGGGCCCTCGTGACTATTTGAAAAGTGCGGAATCCTAGCATTTAATCAGTTGATGAGCCCAAATTTGGCCAATGAAATCGGCCTATTTTGCAATTTAGGGTTTTTATTGGGTGATTGTATCCCGCGTTGTTTGTATCATCCAAATAGTCACGATCTGTTAATTGAGGGCCCTTAATCTATATGTTTTCTAATAACGTTTGTCTGTTCAAAATAAATTAAAAAATTAGGATCCAACGAAAGAATTTCTAAATATGGATAATGCTGTAGAAATTTTTTTCTTCAACTGGTTATTTGGGTGGTTCGTTACCTGCGTTGCCGCAACTATTGCATATCCTTTAGACACAGTAAAACGACTTCAAATGATTGATCCTCCAAAATATAAAACAATATTCAAATCCTTCAAAATCCATTATATCGAATTTGGAGCTGCAAATTTCTGGAGAGGAAATATTTCAAACTGTATCAGAGGATGGACTTCTGGGCTAATCTTAGCAGTATATGATTTGTTTGCAACAAATTCGTATAGCAGCCAATGTTACGATAACTTTTAAAGAAATTAAAATACTTAGCAAAAGTGACTAGCTGTACTTTATCTCATTCAAGTGCTAGGCAGTTTTTGTGATGGAATTCCAAATCAACAAGTTGATCTGAGTCCACGACTTCTTTGGTCCATGACCTCTTAATATATACAGTATTTATGGCGGCAATCGGCAACACACGAGTTTTTACCAAAAGTGTTGCCTATTGCTGTCACTGTTGCCAATTGCACTTATAAAAAGGGTGTTGCCTATTGCTCTCATAGTGTGGGATTTTTCTATTAAATATATTGTGTTAATGTCTTGTTCATCGGTGAGCTCTTGAAATCCAATCCTATGCTGAAATCCAATTATAATACTATCCGGATCGTGCATCCAGAACTGGTATTTTTAACAAATAATGTTTTTGTTTAGGCAAATATCACCTTTGACAAACTTTTAAAAAATAAGAATATGTATATAAACAAATAAAAGTGCTAAAAAAATAAACCAAAATTTATAAAATCTAATTGATTTCAATTCTATTTTTGTGGATCTGTTCTGAAATCGTCATTTGCCAACTAAAACCCGGCATTCCAAGCATTATTTTGATGAATTGAATTAATGTGATCCAGTATGCAAATGCTGCACCACCGGTGCAGTACCAGGCTTTGATGCATTTGAATAATCTGGTAAAAAACGGGCAACAAAATCTGATTCTCTAAAGAACTAAAAGTTTTCTACTTTTTTACGATATAATAAAACTTAACCCCCTCACACCCTTTGACTATCTAAAGGCAAAACAAATTTCACGGGAGCCATAAACGGCGCAGAAATAACTCGTCAAGATTCTTAAAATTCAAATACTGTCATAGATTTGCAATTTTGCTTTCCAAAAATATTGGTTGGAAATTTTATAACCATGCAGCCGTTCGAAAGTTTATTTTATTCCTACTTTTTTTTAGGATTTTCGTCAAATTTCTTAAAAAATTAATTGTGTAAAAACGATACATAAGAGTCGAAATTCTGAGGAGCAAGTTTTTAAGGAAAGTATTTGAGAATTCTTTGATATCAAGTTTATTTTATCTGCAGTCTCTTACGAAGAATAATTTTTTCAACAAGTGATTTTTATGAAACTAAAAATAATGAAAAAAAAATATTTTTCAAAAAAATTATTTTTGAAAAGAATTGAACGGCAATTTAACTCAAATAGAGCCGACGAAGACAAATCCGATCAAATATCCCTTTAACACCTTTTGGATGATTTGAGAGATGTGGGCTGAAAAGAAGAGAAAGCGGGCCTCATGAAGTGGCTAGAAGGGGTCTTAGGAGTGTTAGGATTGGCTCCTCAACCCACATATCTCTCAAATCATCCAAAAGGTGTTAAAAGGGATATAGAACATAAGGTGGTACTGATTTTGAGTTTTTAGATGATTAGCAATATTTTTCACATTTTACTGCATATATTTCGACGCGCGGCGATATGAAATATTGTTTTTTAAGCGATCAAGATATCATATTTCAAATTTAAGACCAGCTTTCCAATAGCTAAAGTTTCACTTCTAAAATTTGTAACCTTATATGTCATTGTAAAAAATGTAGTTGTTTTTCAGAAATACCAGGTGAGTGAACCTCTATTTTCTCTCCGCAGTTATCTAGTTTACAAACTTTGAAATTTAAATGTTACGTGTTGTATACTTAATTTTATCCTTGATCTCCAATCAGTGACAAATAAGTTAATTGATATCTTTCCCAGTTTTCCGCTGTGATAAGCGCTCAAAGTATTGTGCCTTTAGATAGGCTTTTGGGTGTGAGGAGGTTAACGACGTTTTTGTCGAACAAAAAGTTCCGAGTTCTTCATGGTATTTTGAAATTAGAGATTAAGTTTCGGTCTTGTAGTTGGTGTCATCGGGTGCACGAGTTGGCACTGTGGTGACTGAATATTTGCTTTTCCTCTTTGAACAAAATTTTTTTAGATCTTGAGAATTATGGTCAAAAATGCTCAGATTTGGGCTCCATGTTTTAGTATTTGTTTAGCTTCTGTTCGGGAAACTAAAACTGGTGAATATGCCGGATTAAAAATTTTTTTAAATAAAAAACATGAAAATTTGTATGATTGTTAAATGGTTATCTGGCATTTAAAAAATAGTGTATTGGTTTGGAAAAACAAATTCGCAATTGTTCTTAAATCTGTTTAATTTTGAAATGGCTCATTTATTCGACTTTAAAATCTACTGTCTATCCTAAATATTTTAGCCTCGCGGTTAACTGGTCTAAATATTTGGGCCAACCGAGCGCTTTTTGTCTGAGCTTCTCCCAAACTGGCTACATTTCAAAATTAATTTTTTAGTTTTTTTGCGTTGTTCGTGTCCGCCGAACGCAAAATTTTAAAAAAAAAGCATTTTGCATGATTTGTTAGGCTTTCCGGTTAGCGCTCACACAAAAAATAATAAAACAATGATAGAGTTGAGGGATAGGTACGAGACTGCGTTGACTTTTTAAGAGAGGCTTTTTAGAGCGTAGGTGTCGGCGTGTGGAATTGTACTCGATTATTTGTTAAGTTTAAAGTTTAACAGCGAAGGTGGTTCTGTTGTTATACAAAGATGTTTTGATAGATCTCACCCTTGGTTAGTTGAGCCGGAAATGCCGTTGGAAGAGCGCTCAAATCGAGACGAAGACACCTATCTCCTTAAGAGTAACAGAACGGGAGCCGTTATCCTTCGAGATCCATACATGGGAGGAAACTTACATTTTTGTTCATGCAAATTTTTTGCATCGGTGTTGCTTCCGGGGGAAACGGAATTGTTAATTTTGTGTGATTTGACCGAGAAAATGTTTTGGCGGGAAATTCGGAATTTTCTCCTGAAGTGATTTTTGTTCAGTATTAATGGCGTTTATTTTTTGTAGACGCGTGATAATTCAGGACCTCAGATGTTAACTGTGGCGATCAAGTAGCCTGCAATGCTTAATCTGCGTTCAGCGACTCCGACTAGAATTCTTTTCTTTAATCTCAAAAAATATTTAGACAATATTTACTGTATATGGTGAAGATGTTGAAACGGAACCGGACCGGAGGCTGTTTCTCGAGATCCAAACATGGTAGAAACATTAATTTTGTTTGCATCAAACTTTGTTAATCGGTTTGATTCCGAAAAAATAAAAATAATTGGAATTTGCGAAAAATAAAGTTCCGAATAGGAAATTTTCCCCAAGATTTTTTAGTATTCATGCTGTATTTTTTGATGCCTTTTTATCGATGACCTAATTTTACTTGACCAGTTATCCTGAGTTCAATCTTGCAGACCAATCGAAAAAATAAGAAAGATCTCGAAAGAAAAAAGTCAAAATTATTTTTTAGATTGGGAAATGGTCCAAAATTTTGTGGTACCTGAACTTTGACATGTGTGCATCATAAAACTAAAATCAGATTATCGAGAAAACAGGCCATAGTACCACGTCTCTAATCGATTGTGAAAATGAACTTCTTGTGTGAAAATTTTTGATACCAGTGCTGGAAATGTTTTTAATAAAACGCTGAAGATACCGAAATCGGACAAATTTAACGTGTAAATTTCATGCGATTGTGAGCAAATAGACCTTTAAGGGTATCCCCTGCTCCTAATTTGACTATTCTCGATAAAATAATTAGCCGAACAGAGCCTCGAGGATATGAAATTCAGATTAGCCAGTTTGTAAAAGAAACTAGCCTTCAACTGGCGAAAAAAACATGCCAAAACTTTTTTGTATGAACCACACTCCTTCACAACATAAAGCGGCACAAAGCCACCTAAGCCAAACCCGAATTCCTACTCCTCTGAGGTTTATAATTTTGAAAATAAAACCTACAAATTTTAACATAACCTGTATAATAGGTAAAACAAAACTTTTGTAGGAGAGCTTTTGTCGATAAGTGCTAATATTTATCTAGAATAACGTAAAAAACCGGTCCAAAATACCGGTTTTTTGACTGTTTTTTCAATTACGGAAAATTCCTACTCCTCCTAGGTTAAATTTCAAAATTTACCCAAATTTTTTGCAAAAGCTAAGCTCTAATAAAAAACAGAACCTTTGTAGGAGCGTTTGTGTCAGATTTCGACAAACATATGAATTTTCAAGGTCACGTGAAAAAATTTCCGAAAAAATGTGTGCGTTTTTTGAAGTAGGCTCAAAAGAAAGCTGGGGAACACTGAAAGAAAGTTGGCTTACGTCAACCCCTGAATCCGATATTTGAAGTTTTAGTGGTCAATTGAAAGTTATTTTGAACATAATTTGAGAAAAATAACTAAAAACAATCCGAAAAAGCAAATTCGAAAATTTTTTTTTGTTGTCATTTGGTGTTTTATATCGGTCATAACATAAACAATGTGGATTTGGTGCATTTTATGACATAATAATGCAGAAAATGTAAGGAGCAGGGATACCTTAATCGAATTTCTGACGCCATTGTCCCGAGAAACACCATTATTAGCTGAGGTACGAAAATAATTTTTTGATATTCCTTTGCAAGATTTCATCGGGAAGCGAAAATTCGAGACGTTTGGACCGGATACTACCGGTACGTCATAAAAAAAACTTTTTTTGTACTTTTTTGACGAATTCAACATTTATCTTCCAACTTATAACATGTAATTTCAAACATCGTAGACTTTAACCAAACTAACAGGTGTTTTAAAAACAGTGAACGCGTCGGTTTACTTTTCGCCTTAACTTTGCGGAAACGACCCTGTTTGTTTAACATCTCAGATACTATACCGGTAGTTCCATGACTGAAATTCTGCTTTGATTCTTTTTAAACAAAAGACGTTTTAGGGAACTTTTCCCCGCGCTGCCCATCGTATCTTTAGCTTAATGAATTTTAATAATGAATAAAATCTGGAAAAATGGAGGAAAGGCCTTTGTTTTTGAAGACCTAGCGTACCGCATCAGCATTCTCATTGTGTCAGGCACTCACGTGTTCCACTCACTTGAAAATCATATTCATTTATTTAGATATCATATAAAAACAATTCTGGCATGTTGGGAATAAACAAAAAAAATTAATTCATGGTAATATTATGGTAAACCTGTTTGATTCATATAGCCTATACTGATGGCGGGCGGCAAATCTCGCACACTTATTCTTATATTTAACTCGTAGACTTTAGAATGAATTCGGGAATATTTTTTAACAAACATTATTAACAACACATTTTCCTAGGAAAATTTGAAACTCGTGCCAGTATACACGAAGAAAACCGTGGCAAAACTTCTTTGTCAGGAAAAAATATCCTTGAAAGTATTAGAACTAGGTTAGGTAAACTCGTGTCCAGATGTAGCACGGATAGAACTATCCAAAGCTGTTCTTGGGAAGGCTATAGGAGTTAGGGTTAAGAATAGGGGTCGTGTTCCGCAGTGAACAAACGACCATATTTTTAACAATAACCAAAGACTTTTCCGAGAAAAGTTTTGCCAGCCACGAGTGTACACTGTAACCGTTATTGTGTTCTATAACCAGCATTTTTTTGAGCCTGCAGCATGGCCCGCGTGTTTGCTCTCTAAGCAGCGCTTCGTGGACCACTAAGAGCTTAACCCCTTCAATGCAACACTTAGATTATGCGAAAAAGCTTCAGGTCTTACTTTGAACGGCCGTAACAAGGCCTTCTTTCAAGAAATAGACGGACTGACGACACACGCACTGCTTTTACATCTATTCTAAGTTGGCCTTTTTGAAGATCGAACTCGTTGCCCACATTAACGACTCAGTGACCATAAACAGATGCTCTTTTTTGCTAAATCTGTTTCTGAAAACAATTCGCTGAACCATTTTGCTTCACTGTGCTTTCCCCGCGATGCTGATAAACCAGCTGAAACATGTTGAATTTTATATTTGAAAATAAATCTATTAGTCATTTTTTTTTGTAAAAAAATCGACATTTATAGGTCACATACAAAATGGCGAAAAAAAATTTAAATTTAGAGTTCTGAGCCATTTTGCTGCCTGATAAATATTTTAGCCAGCAACTTTTTTAATCTTCCTTTGTGAGTCCATCACATGGTTTTGAGCGTCTTTCTCGATCATTATACAGTACTCTTAATGGAGGTTAATCATTTCTACTTAACATTCAATTTAAGTAACGGTTTTTTTTTGAGGACTTAATGATCCTTTAAAACTTAATCGCTTAATCTCCTTAATATTTTTGGACTTAAATATATTTTTCACTATTTATGGAAAAGTATTTTTTTGTTAATTAAATAGAAAAATAATTCAATGAGAAAAGTATTTTTTTTTCGGTATTAAATAGAAAAATTTTTTTGTACGTTTCAAAAATTTTCTAATTTTTATTCAATTGAAATGATCTGCCGTTTTTCCAAGCTTTTCAGAATGGCACTGGCCGTTTTGGGCTTGAATTAGCACTCCCTTCTTTACATTAAGCGTTCATAAATGTC
Organism: Oikopleura vanhoeffeni; assembly: GCA_004367855.1. NCBI lineage: Eukaryota > Metazoa > Chordata > Appendicularia > Copelata > Oikopleuridae > Oikopleura > Oikopleura vanhoeffeni. The sequence goes on from SCLH01000365.1 coordinate 61,111, forward strand.
CGTTTGATTATTGTGGTACATTTTCCAGGGCCGTTACTATATAAATCGCAAAAGCAATATGCTTAATGATCTTTATTGTATTTTTGTGTAACTAATGATAATTAGTCCGCCTCTGGGCACTTTAATTAACATTAAGTACACAAAAATAAATAAAGTTCATTAAGATTATTCTACTTTTGCAATCATTAATTTAATTAAACTGTAACAAAATAAACGGCAAAAACTCTTAAAAATGTTAAAATTTTATATCGGGGAAAAATGATTTTTTGTTAAAAAATGTTTTTTTTTTAGTTAAAATGTTTTTTTTTTGTTATAATGTTTTTTGTTATAAAATGTTTTTGTTTGTTAAAAAATGTTTTGTTTTGTAAAAAAAAATGTTTTTTGTTATTAAATGGTTTTTTGTTAATAAATGGTTTTTTTGTTAAAAATGCTTTTTTTGTTAAAAAAACTTTTTTGTTAAATAAGGCTGTTTTGTTAGAAAATTTTGTTAAAAAAATTTTTTGTTAAAAAACTTTTTTTGTTAAAAAACCCCTGGTCCATGATCTGTACCCAGACCGATTTTAGCCAAACGCGTTGCACACTTTAAATCGGCATATTAGAGTTTCTTATAACATTCATTTTCAATAGCTTAAATAATATTCGAGCCATTGCTATAACAAATGAAAAACAAAATAAATTTCGATTTAAGGACATTTATGAGGATAAGAAAACAAAAGTTTGCGAAAAATTACTCTGTTCAGAGAAGTGCAATAAATAAGATGAAATTAAACCTTTAATTTATATTTGCATTANGGTACTACTACCGGTACCGTCATACAAAAAACTTTTTGTTACTTTTTTGACAAATTCAGACATTTATCTCCAACATACTGTAATTTCAACATCGTACGACTCTTCACCAAACTACAGGTGTTTAAAAAACAGTGAAACGCGTCGGTTACTGCCTTAACTATGCGGAAACGACCTGTTTTTTAACATCTCAGATACTATAAACCGGTAGTTCATGACTGAAATTCTGCTTCTGATTCTTTTACCGTTTTTATGGAACTTTTTCCCGCTGCCCATCGTATCTTTACTTAATGAAATTTTAAATAATGAATAAAAATCTGGAAAAATTGGAGGAAAAGGCCTTTGTTTTTTGAAGACCTAGCGTACGCATCAGCATTCTCATTTGTGTCAGGCACTCACTCACTCACTTTGAAAAATCATATTCATTTATTTGAGATATCAATATAAAAAAACAATTCTGCATCGTTGGGAATAAATCAAAAAAATTAATTCATTAATAATTAGGTAAAACCTGTTTGATCAGTATAGCCTATACTGTATAGGGCGCGGCAAAATCTCGCACACTATTCTTATATTTAACTCGTAGACTTTAGACATGAATCTGGGGAAAACATTTTTTAACAAAAAACATTTATTAACAAAACTATTTTCTAAGAAAATTTGAAACTCGTGCCCAGTATACACGAGATGAAACCGTGCAAACTTCTTTGTCAGGAAAAAAATATCTTGAAGTATTAGAACTAGGGTTAGGGTAAACTCTGTTCCAGTGTACACGGTATAGAACTACGCAAAGCTGTTTCTTGGAAAGGTAGGGTTAGGGTTAAAGAATAGGGTCTTCCGGCAGGACAAACGACCATATTTTTTTAACAATAACCAAAGACTTTTGCCGAGAAAAGTTTTGCCATGCCACGGTGTACACTGTAACCGTTTATTGTTTATAAACCAGCAAAAAATTTTTTGAGCCTGCACATGGCCCGCGTGTTTGCTCTCTGCGGCTTTCGTGGACCACTAAGAGCTTAACCCTTTCCTGCAACACTAAGATTACTGCGAAAAGCTTCAGGTCTTACTTTGAACGCCGTACAAACAAGGCTTCTTCATCAGAAATAGACCGGATCTGAACGACCAAAACAACCACTGCTTTTTTACACTATTCTAAGTTGCCCTTTGAAGAAATCGAACTCGCCCACATTAAGCGACTCAGTGACTCATAAACAGATGCTCTTTTTTGCTAAATTCTGTTCTGAAACAATTCTGAACCATTTTGCTTCACTTTCCCGTCGATGCTAGAATAAACAGCGAAACATGTTGTAATTTTATATTGAATAAATCTATTTAGGTCATTTTTTGTAAAAAAATATCGACATTTATAGGTCACAAGCAAAATGGCGAAAAATTTTAAAATTTAGAGTTCTGAGCATTTTGCCTGCTTGATAAATATTTTAGCCGCAACTTTTTTTAATCTTCCCTTTGTGAGGTCCATCACATGTTTGAGCGTCTTTCTCATCATTTTACAGTAACTCTTAATGGAGGTTAATCATTTTCTACTTAAACCATCATTAAAGTACGGTTTTTTTGAGGACTTAATGAGGCTTTAAAACTTAAATCAGGCTTAATCTCCTTAAGTATTTTTGGACTTAAATATATTTTTTTCACTATTTAATGGAAAAAAGTATTTTTTTTGTAATTAATATAGAAAATATTCAATGAGAAAAAAGTATTTTTTTTCGGTATTAAAATAGACATAATTTTTTTTGTACGTTATCAAAAATTTTCTATTTTTTATTCAATGAATATGATGCCTTTTCCAAGCTTTTCAGACATGGCACTGGCCGTTTTGGCTTGATTTGCCACCCTTCTTTACATTTTTTAAGCGTCATAAATGTTCGTTTGATTATTGTGTACATTTTCAGGCCGTACTTATAATGCGCAAAAGCAAATAATGCTTAATGATCTTTATTTATTTTTGTGTACTTAATGATGATTAAGTCCGCCCTCTGGGGCGACTTAATTACATTAAGTACCAAAAATAATAAAGTTCATTAAGCATTATTCTACTTTTGCAATCATTATTATAACTGTAACAAAAAAACGCAAACCTCTTAAATGTTCAAATTTTATATCGGGAAAAAATGATTTTTTTGTTAAAAAATGTTTTTTTTTGTTAAAAAATTGTTTTTTTTGTTATAAATGTTTTTTTGGTTATAAAATGTTTTGTTTTGTTAATAAAATGTTTTGTTTTGTTAAAAAATGTTTTTTTTTGTTATTAAATGGGTTTTTGTTAATAATGGTTTTTTTTGTTAAAATGCATTTTTTTTTGTTAAAAAACTTTTTTGTTAAATAAGGGTTTTTTGTTAAAAAATGTTTTGGTTAAAAAATTTTTTGTTAAAAACTTTTTTGTTAAAAACCCCCTGCCATGAATCTGTACCCAGACTCGATTTTTAGGCCAACGCGTTGCCACACTTTTAAATCGGCCATATTAGCAAGTTTCATTATCAACATCATTTTTCAATAGCTTAAAATAATATTCGCGCCAATTTGCTATACAAATGAAAAAACAAAATAAATTTTAAACGAATTTAAAGGCATTAATGAGGATAGTAAACAAAAAGTTGCGAAATTACTCCTGTTCAGAGAAAAGTGCAATAATAAGATGAAATTAAACTTAATTTATATTTGCAATACTCATATAAAACTTCAAATGATTTTCTATCGCTCTGTCTAAAAAATAATTATATGTTTTCTACAAAATTCTCTAGTATAGACTCTTTAATTATTTTGAAATCTAATTTCTCGTGGTGAGAAGGAAAGAGAGGGACACACACCTACGCTAACTGATTCTTATGTAATCAGTGTTCCGGAAGTTTGGACTCTAGGACTGCTTTATTTTAAACGGAGGCCAATTTAAAATGCAACAAAGTCTTTCGTGACGATTCCTTAAGGGGTCTTCCACGTGATTTGAGTATTTTGAAAAAAAGTCATTGTACAGTAATTTAAAAAAGTACTCAAATTACGTCAAAAAATTCCAGGGTCAATTTCGTCAAACGTTTTTAAGAACTTTTGCTCATAACATCAATGTCCGAATAAATCAGGTGACGAAAATAATTCAAAATAAGGGTTTGAAATATGTCATATATAAATCCTTCATTTCTCGAAAATAAATCCGTGACGTGTTTGGAAAATATATTATGTTCAAAACTTCTTTAAATTTAGGTGTTTATTGGCTCAAAAATTTTTCGGCGTAATTTGATCACATATTTGTTACTTTTCCCAAAACTTGATTTCCTAATTTGAAGGTCACGTGACCGTTTTTGAAACTTTGTGTGTAATGGAAAAAAAGTTCTCAAAAACTTCTAAAAACCTTTCACTTTTTTCAAAATGTGATTTAAGATTGTTGAAAAACAGTACTATTTTTGCGACATTATTCTTGAATATACGGTCACGTGATCATTTTCGGGCTATGATGTAATGAAAAAAATGTCTTAGAATTTTTTTCTGATCACGATGAAAGGTTTAATTTTTGTGATTTAAAAATTTTTGATAAAATAAGTACTGTAATACAGTAAAAATTTTCAAAAAAAAAACGCACCAAAACGTCATTCGTTTCAAGTTTATTTGATAACTTGTATAAATGATCTTGTCATTAATGATTACGCGTCGTAAATGCGATTAAATGGTGTGTGGCAACGCGTTGGCTAAAATCGAGTCTACGAGTAAGTTTTCTAGCATATAAATATCACAGAAATAATATTATCTTCAAAACAGTCTCAATTCATTTAGTCATAATTTAATGACTCATAAAGGGTAGATAATGGCTCAAGTTTTTTTAGAAAATTAAAACAGTGAAACCGTTTCACACAAAAAATCTAATTTAATTTTACATGTGAAAACCTATTTTTCAGATAATTTTTGATTGGAACCATCAATATATTTTCATCGCTGTCAAATAGAAATACAATTATAATTCTCTATTAAAAAAAGTCTTAAATTTTCAAAAAAAAAATTAATTTGAACTCAAAACTCATTTGATTTTTTATTATCGCGATATTCGACTTAAGGGCCTCGGTGGATTTTGACAGATACCGATATGGGCTCTTGATGAAAACTTTTCACTGGATGATATATTCTTCTCAAATATACCATTCAAAGTGATGTTCATTAATCAGGCAACTTTTGTAACTAGCGAATATTTGCATATGAGCTTCTTTAGAAATTTTGAGTTCGAATTTAACTTTTCGAATTCGAGAAATTATAAAATTTTGGATAAAAGTTCCAAACATAATGAAAAAATGCCTTATTTTTCGTTCAAAATTTTTTTTTCAATATTTCTTTCAAATCAACGAAAAAAACTCTACAAAATGGCACTCTTTAACTTTTCCACTACAGTGTAGGTGACCACATATTTTTCAAATGCTCTTTGAAAAAACCATATGACATGGTTTAGTGATTTTTGTCAAAAATAATTAGAAAATATTTTGAAAATTTTTCTCATTTATGATTCAAAACATTTCAAACTAATTTTTTTGGAATTCTTTAGCTGAAATATTGGAATGGCTACTTTACTATATTTAAATATGCTTCTGTTTTGTTTCCTCGCTCTTGTTTTACTCTGATCATACTTTTTGAATGAAATACGGTCTGCGCGAAATAAAGTTCAGCCCTCTTAGTCAAAAATTTAAAGAAAATTTAATTTTACCCAAACTTGCCTAATTGGTAAGCCGACCTGTCGCCCGTTTTAAATTTTTCATTTAACTCATGAAAAAAAATATTTCTTCCGATGTGTTAAATTTCGGTTTTTTCGCTTTTTTCAAAATTTTAAATTTTCGATTTTGACTTAAAAATCGTATGAATGAAAAATAAATTAATTTTAACGGTCGACAGGACCGTATTTTAGAGTTTCTATTAATAAAAAAAAAATTTACTGTAATTTAGACACGTAACTTTCATACGCGCGTTTTTGAGTGTTTTTTTTAAAAGACGATTTTATAAAGTAAAATAATGAATCTGAAAAATTCAGATTATACAAAGTTAGCTGAAAAGTGGCAACTTGTGTTGAAAAGTTTTTATCCGAAATTTCGAAGGACAAAAAGTTTCCTATTCAAGACAAAAAAATTGAAAAAAGTGCAAATCTGTCAAAATGCACCGAGGCCCTTAAGGGAGTACCTGACGCCATTTAGTGATTTTTAAACGTCTGTGCTGAGCTGAATAACAGTCTTTAAGTTTCATCAACGGGCGCGCTGAATGACCAGTGGAGTGAAAAACCACTCAGTGGCAATCGGCACTGTCTCAGTACTGGGGTTAACGTTAAGTAATAAGTGGAGTAAATTATTACTATCGCTCCACTTGATACTATGGCTTACGGTCATACTATGCAATGCCTTGAAAAAATACAAAAACGGAAATTAATTGATACCACGATATACCAAAATATTTTCTTAATGAGATACTAAAAATTACTATTTTTTTATTTATTAATGAAACGTGTATAATAAAAATAAAAAATGCTTGACTGCGAAGGTAAATAATATTGAAATAAAATAATCATGATTAATTTTTTTAATATGAATGAAGAAGATGAAAAAAGTATTACGTTATTATCTATACGAAAAGTACTAAACACCAACTACTCTCTTTTGAAAACACATTTTTTTGAAAAATCGTTTCCATTAGATAAGATTGGTTCCCACAAGAGAAAATTGGTTTCAACAAGATATATTTATCTAAAAAATGTGAAAACAATAATAAGCTGAGGTCTCTTGCTGGAAATTAGAAGCGATACGTTTTTTTTAAATGATTCAAATACTTTGTTAAAATTAGTGTTTTTTGAGTCCAACCCATAAAAGTAACAAAACAATTAAGTTTTGCAGAATGATAATTGAACGTTTTCAACAAATATTTAAGATAAATTCGATACCTAAGAGTATTAAATTTTTTATTTTCATTTATGTAGATAGGTGAACAAGTCTAGTGTTAATATTCATGTACACTAAGCACACTCGTGCTTTCTGTACCCAAATTGATCTGAATACCGAATGTGTTTTAGCTTTTGGGGTTTTTCCCGGGGAGATTGAAACGCCCCTTAAATAAACTAACCAAGTCGCGCTCTGATTGGTTAAGCGTGAATTTCCTCGGGGAACACCCCAAAAGCTTAAACACATTGGGTACAATTTTGTTTATTAAGACCAATTTGGGTACAGAAAGCACGGTCGTGATTAGTGTACCCACCTAGGCAATGTATACTGTGGAAAAAAAAGTCGATTTGCCAATTTGGGTACACTAAGCACGACATCTAGGAAACCCATTAAATATTCATGAGGTTTTTCCATTATTACGAAAATATAAAATTTTGACTTTCATAATTTATATTTATAATTTATTAGAACACAATGATATCATTGATGTGGCTGACAGATCATTTATATGCTTGCCGTTTTGCAAAAAGTCAGACTTGATTTACGAGTTTTACGAGTATGATGCTGTCCTGCCTGATTGCAATGCATCTTATACTTCTGTATATACAATTTCCGAGAAGGATTTTGAATTTCAGAAAACATTTCAAGATACTGTGTTCGAAATTATAAATGTCTTAAAAGCTTCACGGTACAAAACTGGTTCTTAGAAATGTTAGACTTATAAACATCGTACAAAATTTAGGATTCCATGTATTTTTATTTTTTTTCTCAATTGTCGAATTGGGTGGTAGCCAAATTTTACTAGCCATCTTTCATCAAAAAATTTAAATGTAAAGGTCTAGCGATTTGAAACACCGTGCGGTTGCAAATGCTCGCCGTGCATCATTAGGCCTTCATGCTATTATAGATGTACGTACCGTGTGAGTTTCAATTAGTGTCGAGACAAAAAGAGATTTGTCGAGACTTGAAGTGAGTTGAGGCTAGATTTAAAAGCTTATTGTATAATAGAATGATTCTGAATCACCCAAGTGGGCCAAGTCTCGAAGTGACTTGAAATTCACCTGAAAAATATTTTATAAAAAGTTCACTGTTTAAAGTTTTTACTAGATTCCATTATTGTCACTATTGACTAATTTTTCATTATCCTCTGAGTCTTTCGAACACCAAAAACTTAGTGAACTATTATTTTGACTCGTTCTTTATTTTTGAAACGACAAAAAATTGTGGAAATAACACTTGGTGTCTGAATAAACCAAATTGGTCTGAGGAGGTCGCCGGAACTCTAATTTTGGACACAAAATTGAATATCGGGAGGAGAATTTCGTGCGAGTTGTATCACGAAGATAATTTGGTGTGGAAAAATTGCGAAATATGGAAAAATGGAAACTGTGTTTATCCGAATTTATCTGTTTCAGTACCGTCAATAGGAATGTATCGAGATTTTCAGTCTAAATTTTAGCAAAGTTTAAAACGTTCAATTTTGAAACTTCTGAAGACCCATCTTTTGAAAAACCTGTGGATGAATTAATTATTTATGAAAATGTAACAATTGTTAAAATACCTACGAATGTTGAATTTTTTCGAAAGAATATCCCCCTTATTTTTTGCGAGCAGGAAGACATTGAAAGTTATTGCAATAATAATGACGAATTATTTTTTTATACAGCTGGAAATTTGACGACAGAATGTATCGAAATGAATGCCAAACATAAATGTTCAAAAATAGCATTGGTACACAATGAAGGTAAAATTATAAGCAGTTGATTTAACCCTGATACTCAGACAGTGCCAATTGGCACCGAGTGGTCATTTAGAGCCCTCGTTCTGATAGTAAAATAGACGCAAATTTTATGAAATTCATTATGCTTAAGTTTTTCACAATTCTCAATCTTTTGATTTTTTTCGATAATTCTAGATTGGGGAAATATTTTTATTACTTCTCTGGTTCGGGAACTATAGCCAGGCTTGTAAAGGAATGCATTTCAGACCCGATTTTCTATCCTCATCCCCATTTTCGTCTATCTTTTGGTTAAACCTACGCAAAAAAGGAATGGAAAACCCATCCCTTTTACAAGCCTGATTATAGCCCTTTGGTTGAGCCATTTTTGACTCAATAATGCACCAAAATAACCTCGAGTATTTTTTTGCTCGCTGCTGTCTTTTTATTTCGCGTGCCAATCTCTATCGTTGCTCAACCACGCCTCTATCTCACGATTACATTAAGTTTTACTTATATTATATAAGTTATTATATAAGTTATATATGAAAGCCAATTCTAACCTAAACACTTACATCTTGTTTCTTATTTAGTTCTTTTATACGATAGGGATGATTTGCGCCAAATAAATCATCTAGTTTCTCTGAACAGAATAAAATCAATTTGTGGAATTCGGCATTTTGACGAAGGTGAAACTTATGGCAGTATTTCCTCATTTATGCAAATATTATTATTTATACCCTTTTCGCCTCATAATGTGGAAATGTTCGAAATATGTAACAAAACAATTCACTGTAAAGCTACTTCTTTCACAAAAGCCATGGCCCGGATGAAAGTCACCACCCTTGGAAACGGATTAACATAATTTAAAATTCGGATACAGTCGTTGACCAGTTAATAGGTCTGTTGTTACTTGAAATTATCTCATAAGAGGTCATGCGATTATCGACATATATATATACACGACAAACTATATATAGATTAAGGGCTCTTAGTTGACAGATCGCGACTATTTGAAGCATACAATCAACGCGGGATACAAGCACCCAATCAAAACCCTGGATCGCAATGAAATGCTCGGATTCCATATTTTCCAAATAATCGCGATCTGTTGGTTAAGGTTTAAGGGCCCTTAATTCATATCTTGATCGTGCTGCTGAAAGGTCTTTGTATTCGAAAATAATCACCCGAATACGCTACCTCGTTTACTTACTTGGTGACTCTTTAAGGGATATTCCAAAAAAAATCTGAAATTTGAATTATATATGTTTTTGTCTAATTTTCATCATTTGGTAAACTCCCCCCGATATCCCTTTAACACCTTTTGCTTAATCTAGGATGTGCGGGCTGAAAAGCGGCCTTATGCGTGGCTAGGAGGGGTCTTAGATTGGCTTAGATTGGTCTTAGATTGGCTCCCTCAGCCCGCACATCCTAGATTAAGCAAAAGGTGTTAAAGGGATATCCCGAAAACCGCATGTTGATTTTTTTGTTTTTGTTTTTGCTGATTATCTTGATGACCTCAGAATATGAAAACCATCAGAACACACATAAAAATCGCCTCAGACATTGTTCCTAACCATACTTAATTATTGAACTTATTATCTTAATCCTTATAATGGGCTGAACTAGAAATTATGCCACAAAAAATAGAGTATGATGCTGAATTTCAAGAAACAAGTGCATATTTTGATATTTCGGGCATCATCAGACATTTTTCCGGAACGCTTGAGAACTCTAAATTCAGGCAGGATTTTCTAAGAAGTTAAATCTGTAAATTTTAAGACTATAACTTTGTATAAAATAATCCCCTTAGCTGCATTTTTGATAATCCAGGGTCTGTTCATGGAAAACAGATTCTCGAAGAAAGACTCAATATTCAAATGAATGCAAAATATGATTTTTTATTGTGGTCAAATCATGATGGAAACCAAGCTAAAAGAACAGCTTCATTCAATTCTATCAAACAATGCAAACGTAGTATAATACCAGAAAAAGGAATTCATCAATCAAAAAATGCGTAAGAAATGATTTCTATTTCAGAAGTGTATTTCTAAAAAAAAAATAAAAGGGCCCAAAAAGTTAAAAAAAAATAATATATGGAATCCATATTATGGATCCATATTATGGAATCCATATTATGGAATCCATATTATGGAATCCATATTATGGAATCCATATTATGGATCAACGGCCCTCAGAGTACAAATCCTAACTATTTGAATGATACAAACAACGCAAGATATTAGCACCCAATCAAAACCGTTGAATAAGGAATAATCCGATTTCATTGGTCAGATTAGGAAATGATCAACCAATCAAATGCTCAGATTTCGCATTTTTCAAATAGTTAGGATTTGTACTCTGAGGGCGGTTGATCCATATAACTTCAAAAATTTTCTCACACAGAATGTAATTTTGTTGCTCGAGAAAAAAAAGAAAGGATCTCGAGATTAAAATGGTGAGAACGGAAACATTATGTTCAATTGATTTTTAGGCGCTCCTTGACTACTTCAAAAATCAATCTCGAGAATCTCCAGTCGAAACCCTTATTTTTCCTGAGCAACAAATTTACGAGCAACAAAATTTTAAGCATTATATCTCAGATTGGCATCTCAAGGCCTGGCGATTCGTGTTCGCGCTTAAACTTATTTTCTTATTGGTTAACGTCGTTATTTACGGTGCTCTAATTGGTCAAACGCGAACGACAATTTTAGATATATCGATATAATCTATCGATATTCTTCAAGTCCACAACAAAATAATAAAAAATTTAAGAAATGTGATGACTGGCTCTATATCTGCAAGTTCTTTAATTATTTTGACTGTCATTTTGGGATGTATGCTAACTTACACTCGAAAAAGAAGAATTCGTCGAAAACAAACTTTACGAAAAACCATATCGTTTGAAAGACTTCCCCCAATTTTCAAAAAATATTGTCGAACATTACCTTTCGATAGCTACAGCAGAGAATTTCAACGAAAATATATACACAATAGTTTGAAAATAAATTTACTTTTGTCCATGTAAAAAAATTTTTAGGCGAAATAAAATATACGTACGATAAAGGCGAAAAGAGAATTTTGGGTGAAGGAAATTTCGGGAGAGCAGTTCTTGCAATCGTTGATAACCAAGATGTTTGTGTCAAGGTTTGAAATAAAAATTAATTGTTTTAGATTTTTTTCTATTAAAATATGTCAATTAATTAAACCTACTACATAAAAATGAAATAAATAATACAACTGGAATCCTCACGCTATAAAGCAAACAATATGAAAATATATTGAAATTTCATATTGTGGTATTTAAAAAAACATATTATTCATTTTAATCCCCTTCGATTTTATTTAAATGATAGTTTATCGGTGCTAAATTTTTTGAATTAACTTTATAATGGACATGATTTCAGCCCATAACTTATTTCTCAAAATTTCGATTTTTAATTTTTGGAGGTGAGAACCTTAAAGCCTCTGATCAATAACCAGTGATCATTTTACTCAGAAACTCGCTGCTGTCTCTTGACTACTCTAAGCAAAACGTTCCGTTTTCGCAAAAAACACTCAACTTAACTCGTAGACTCGATTTATGCCGACGCGTCGCCAATACACCATTTTAAGCATTTTACGACGCTAATCATTAATGGATCAGTTATAGAGTTATCGATTACTTAAACAAAATGACGTTTGTGCGTTTTTTTTTTGGAACATTTTTTGTATTACAGTACTTATTATTTGCCAAAATTTTTAAATCACAAAATTAACTTTCAGTCCGTGATGAGAAAAAAATGTACAGACATTTTTTCGCATTACATATAGCCGAAAATGATCCAACAGTGACTCGTATATTCAACCGAAATAGGTCGGGCAAAAAATCGTACTGGTTTTTCAACAAATTGCTTAAATCACTTTTTGAAAAAACAGTGAAAAGGTTCTTTAGAGTTTTCTAGATTGTTTTTTTCCATTACACCAAGTTCAAAAACGATCACGTGACCTTCCAACATTAGAGAAATAAGGTTTTGGTTAAAGTAATACGATGTGATCGAGATACGGCGAAAAATTTTTTGGGCTTAAATCACACTTAGCATTTAAGAGTTCTTGAACATAATAAATGTTTTCCAAACACGTCATGATCTTATTTTTCGAAGAAATAAGAGATTTATTTTACATCATTTCAAAAAACTATTATTTGAACTTATTTTGAGATATCCTGAATTTATTGCCTACTTTGGTGTAAGAGTCCAATGTCTTAAACAGGTTGACCAGTGACCCTGGAATGTTTTGACTGTAGTTTGATACTTTTCAAATTACACCTGTACAAATTGGGTCATTAGCGATGCCTATTTTCAACAGTACTCAAAATCCGTGGCAAGACCCTTCAAAGAATCGTAACGATTTCTAAGACTTCAATCTGCATTATAGTATGGCCTCCAAGTTTAAATACGAGCATTTCTCGAATCATAACTTCCGAAATGACTGATTTACATTAAGAAGGCGTAGGCGAGCAGAGATGGTGAGAGCTAATCTTATTATCTCCGAGAAATAAGTTTCTCCTCAAAAAAGAGTCATTTTTATCTGAGACGAATTTGGTAGAAAACATATAATTATTTTAGACAAAGCGATAGAAAATCATTGAAGTTTTATATGAGTAATTTGCAAATATACAATTAAGGTTTGAATTTCATCTTATTATTGCACTTTTAGGTGTAAAAATGGAAAGGTCAATGTTTCACACCAAACTTTGTTTCTTAATCCTCAATTAATGTTTAAATCGTCTTATTTTTTTTTGTTTTTTTCAAATTGTATAAGCAAATTGGCTGAAATCATCATTTTAACGATGGAAAAGCTCCGAACGATTAATCGGCTTTGAAATTTTTTAAACTCCTCAAAATAGGAGAGAAAAACGCTGTAACAAATAAGAAGCCAAACCCAACATAGGAGTTTTCGCCAGTGACATTCGAAAAATGAAGCTTAAAAAATTTTTTTCGACGATTGGTTCAACATTTTTTAAAACTTCTTTTTTCTTTCAATTGCGGCGCTAAAATAAAAGTTTACATCGCTAATCCCTTTAAATCCTGTTGAACTTTTCAAAATTTTTGAGGACATCAGTTTTTAGAACAGTGTTTCTGAAATTTTTACTGAAAAGTAATCACTCTACTGTTACCCAAACTCTTTTTATTTTTTTGTGAGTGATATTCATCGAAAAAACTGAAAATCAATAGAAAATTCTAAACCACTTTGACAAAAAGACTTTTTTGATTGAAAATAATAAATCTCATATTCTCTATATCAGTAGAGTGACAAAACTTTTTGAGGTTGGCATAACTTAGATAAGGAATAATTAAGTAGGGTTTGACCAAACGAAATATACGAGGTGCACCAATAGGCTGTTACTGTCATGATTTATGCTAAACAAAGTTAAAAATTTAGGAAAATTTTAAGTTCCATATCGTGTTCCGTTATATAATTTAGAGCAGAAAATGGCTTAATGGCGTTTGAAAATTTTAACTCCATGGCTCTAAAATGAACAAAGTCCAAAATTACCGATTGATGTTTCCAAATAACCGCCCTGAAACAGAAAATTACAGCCAATATTCTGACAAGGGAATTATTTTCAAGTTCCATCAGTATGCAAAATTAGACGTGTTCATGAATATGATCCAGTAGGCTTTCCGGTTTGGTCCGCGTCAAGAAATTTAAGCTCGTCTGTTTCATTATACTTGATAAGAAAACAAATCTTCACGTCAGACTTCTGTATAATTACGCAATTGTTTCATAATTTTTAATTTTATGTTTTCTATGTGTTTTAAATATCAAAAATCAAGATATAAATACATTTATGAATTCAAACGCCACCTATTGGATTATGATCATAAAAATGATAAGCTGCGATCCGCAGACGCTCGACTATTAGATATCACTCGAGTAATCATTCCGCACTAGCCGTGTGTTTGTTTACCCAGGTTTTTTCTTCGATTCCGACCGCTTAATCATCTTCGAAAATTTTTTTCAAAATATCAAAAATAATTATTTCACCCAAAACATTTCAGCCGCGTATTAAGGTGTGGAAAAGTTGAGCTGAGAGAAAAGGAGAGAGATATTAAAATTGGGAAGCAGGACTCACTAGTAAAGTCAAGGTTTGCATTTTTGTTAGGTTAAAATATATGTTCTGAAATTTCTAATTTTCATGGTAACGCATAATAAAAAACGTCTTTTTGGCGCTCAATTTCCATCAACTTTAACGATAAAAATTAGTCATCTCTCTTAAATTAGTTAACAACATTTGCCTTCGGCTTAAACTTGATCTGTTAATCCAGGAAATTATTTCGGCCATGTCGTAGTTTCACATATAAGCGCTCAAAGTCGGACTGAAAAATCGGCTTTGGAGCCCCACCTGATTTATTCGATTGGAGCTTCCAAGGGTTACAGCTATTGAAAAATTGTATGTTGATAATGAACTTTTGCTAATATGGCTCGATTTATACGTATGGGACGGGTCGCATAAACTCCGAGTCTGGGTACCGATTCAGGTCTAAAGTCCTATCGAGTTATCCCTGCGTTTTCAAAAGCGCGCGGCTTCCTTTTTTCTATTAAAAGCCGCTCTTCCGATTTAAGATATTGAAATCTCGATTCTCGATAAGTTTAAATTTCAATTAATAAAATCGAGTGACAAATTTAAAATATTTGAACTAATCTGAAATGTTTGTGCAGATTAACATCGTGCACGACCATCTCATCAGCCTAAATTTCAAACGAGTTTTAAAACTCAATTTTAAGGAATGTAAGGGATACTCCATCGATTTGAAACTGCAGAAATCTATTTTTGAGAATCACGCATCTTCATGGGCAAGCTGAACAATGAAAATATATGACTATTCCCAAATCTCTCGTGGATCGAAACACTTGCCTTTGGTTATTTGGTTTACATGGAAACGGGAGTCTCAAAGATTCATTCGTTAGCGAGCTGAAATAACTTATTGAAATGGTGATAAACATAAACTAAACCCTTTTAAAAAAAGCAACATTCTATGAATATTTTCACCCAACGATCTTAAATTGAAAAGAAAACCGAATGGCGCTTCCTCGTTGGATATGAACTAAAAAATTGGATAAACACTTTTCTGTACTGTAGAAAAAAATCGCAAAAGTAAAGTTGATAAAATTGATAACAGTTGGCCTCAGAATTCTGGCTTGTTGGCTTTTATGTATTATTTGTTTAAGGGGTAGCGTTCGCTTTTTGGTACCGTTCCATCACGGGCCTCAGAACAATTCTTAGGGCAGTTGTGAAACTCTGAGGATACTCGTTTTTAGATCTAGCCTTTGTCTACGATACACAAATATTCAAAGTCAATATTGTTACTAGCACCAGGTGGTGAAGTCTATTCCTAGAAACACTAAACGTTTTTTTTTTTAATCTATCTTCTTTTAGACTCCACATACAAAGGCGTTCTTCAAAAATTTACACAAAGTAGCGGAATAATGAGAACAAAAATGCTAATGAGAAGGATTTTTCCAAATTTTGACCTATTTTATTCTAGAATCATCACTTGAGACGCCGGATCTTTCAGTTTTTTAAAATCAAACTCTATCTTCTTTCAGACGAATGTTTAGAAATAGCCGTTTTTGACTTAAAGAAGAAAATGACAATGCGGTAATGTGATCGAGAAGGAATTTTTGATTTATATTCTATAAAAAAAAAAAAGCGAATTCTAGAAAATTGAATATAACCTTGGAAGCTCCAAATTGTTTATTCGCAGTGGCTCCTGCACCAACTAGAGTGGGGCGTTTGAGCCTTCATTACGGATTAACTACATTTTTAATTTAAAAGCGTGAATGATTTTATTTTGTAAGATAGTCAACCTTAAGACGAGGTCATATCAATTAGATTTAAAATTTTTATCTAAATCGGCCGAAACTAAGCATGCAAAAATTGGGCTGATCACTTACCTTTTCATTGAAAACAGGAATATTTTCAAAACATCTTTCAATATTCCGCGTATTCAGACCTTGGCCTTCCACCATTTTTTCCGATTTTCATCTATGTTCCCCGTTTTCTCATAAATAGACGATAGCACGCAAGTGATCAAAATAAGTTTAAAAAACGTTGTTTATAATTTACGCAAAAGATTCAAAATATATCTCGACGTACGCAACCAACTTTCTGATCAGTCGTTGCGTAGCTTTCATTTGCACCTATTTCGAAAAATCGAAGCATATTTTGTCCGCATTTTTCAAAAATTGAAAAATCACTTCACGAAAAAATAAAAAAGTTCCGATGATGGATTTTTTTGAGAAGATACTCAAAAGACTTTTCTAAACTCAGATTCCTCAGATTTTATCTATCGTTAAACCTGTTGATCAGCCACGCATTTTAGACGTTTTTGAGAGAAATTCTCTAAAAAGTGATAAAATCAATTTTGAACGGAGAAGTCCTAGACAATTTTAACTGCCATTTTTATTTCCTCGTGTCACACTCTATGTTGGGTTTGATCAAAAATTTCCAGGACTTCTTTTTCATCCGAATTCAGCGGAATTCAAATTTTAGCACCACTAAAGTGGGTGCTGATTCCAGGTTACGTGAACCGGGAAATGAAAAGTCGAAAAAGTTCGTCTATTGGACACAAAGTATACAGAATTGAGGCTCGAAAAAATCACCTGACTCAACCAAACATCTGCTCAAGCTAATCGAAATTGTGAACCAATAGCGTCAAATTCGCTAATTAGGCTTAACATGTTTTAAGCTTAAAATAAAATTGAAATTCTAGAATTCGATTTTAAGACATTTCCCGATATTTAATGTCAATGCATCGTTTAGGCGGGTCATATTCCACCAATAAAAATGTCCCATACATGGTGGAATGACTGGTTTATGACGGTTAAAGCAAGAAAATATTCGATATTTTAGAAACTCTAGATTTTGTTCTAGATTGTTTGAATAATTGCCACCATGAGATTCCTTGGGTCAACTTTTGTCGTACCGATATTGAAGTTCATGAAATTAATTTATCACGGGCTCAAAAAATGGCAAATATTTTTTGCAAAACAATTCTAGAACAAAATCTAGAATTTTCAAAATTCGATATTTTTGGCTTTAACGGGTATCCGGTCCTAATTGACATATTCTCGATAAAATATTAGCGAACACGTGCTTCAAGGAATTCAGATTAGCACCAGTTTGTAGAACTAGCCTTCCAACCTTCCAAAAAATTGCCAAAACTTTTTTGTATGACTCACACTCCTTCACCATACGCGGCAGAAGAGCCACCTATAGCCAAACGGAAAATCTATCTCCTCCCCGGGTTTTATTTCGAAATAGACCCAATTTTAAATAACCTGTATTTACACGTATACAAAACTTTGTAGTGAGCTTTTGTCGATAATGCTATCTTATTCTAAAATACGTAAAACCAGTCAAAATACCAGTTTTTTGCACTTTTTTCATCGGAAAATTATCTCGCCCATAGGTTAAATTTCAAATTCTCAATTTTGCAAAAACTTAGCTCTAAACAACAGAAACTTGTAGTGGGTCCTTTGTCAAATTCGGCTCCAACAACAAAATATGAATTTTTCAAGATAAGGAAAATTTCGAAAAAAATTGCTTTCGATTTTTGAAGTGGAGCTCAAAGAAAGCTGGGGCCCGAAAAGAAGTTTGGCTACGTCAACCCGATGGTTTCGAAGTTTTAAGTGGTCAAAAGTTGACCAACGTTTATTTTTGAACAATAATTTTTTGAGGAAAACGAAAACACGCCGAAATTTTTCGAACAAAAATTTTTGTGTCATTTGGTTGTTTTATACGTTCAAACATAAACAATTGAATTTGTGCAGTTTTACTGACCATAAACGGTATTCCACCATGATATGACATTTTATTGGTGAGTATGACCACCGAAAACGATGCATGCACATTAAAATTATCGAAAATGTTTAATCGGATTCTAGAAATATTCAATTATTTTTAAGCAAAAAATGTTAAACAATATCGAATTTTGACGACTGATTGGTTCAAATTAGCTGTAATGATTAGCTGTAAGTTAGCTGTAGCCAACTTTTATGAATCAGTGAAATCTCGAGCTTCAATCTGGTGGTACATTTTGAATTACGATCACACAAACTTTATTTTCAGAACTTATTTCATTTTCGGTTCCTTATCATATTCCTAGAATTCTAGATAATTCAAAATCCGAGCCACAAATAGTGACGATCACTATAAATTTATTTACTGCAGTCAAAAAACGGTCTTATTCTGACAATCGTCTAGCGAGAAGTATCACTTTCAAGAACGGAAAAATTTCGTAAAAATCGGCGTTCAAACGTGATCTCCGAAACATACAAAAGCGAAATCAAAAAAATGGGCCAATACAATATGAGTAACTCTTTTCCGTACGCTGTGTGAATTTTCAGACGCTTGTATGTTGGGCTAATAAGTATAACTTTGAACAAAACGCTTGGGGTTTCTAGAATGTAACTCCGCACCTGGTGGGTGTGATGTAACATTTTGAGTTTGAGATGTTAATCGTTACGAAGATAGATCTACAAACGAGTATTATTTCTCAGATTTTTCACAAACTGCACTACGAATTAGTCTGAGCGTGATTGAAAGGTACCAAAAAGCGACAGCCTAACCCATTTGGGAGTGGTGTGAGTGATTTCTGACATTTTGGCGGCTTGGTACGGCTAAGACTGAAGACGGTAGAACATCTTCCATCAATACATGATGTAAGATATCCTTGGTCTCGGCGATTCCATTAGACAATTCAGTACACTGCTTCCACAACCATCGACGGTTAACGGCGGTTAAACAGAGTCGCTCAACTTTTTCAAAGAAAACAAGGATCCTAGAAGCTATTATCAGAAAGTTAAGATTTGTGAGAACTTCGGAAATTGTCTGATTTAGTAAATAGGACTTTTTTTTCGTTTGCTCAGGGAATCAGCAATCTGCGTTGAAATAGCCGAAAAATCGGTGTTTTTTCGCGTTTTATATAAGGCTTTTTCTGTGGAAATGCCAGAAACGTATTTTCGGAATCATACACAGCCCGAGGGAGTTTGTGTTTGTATATGTTATATTTTGGTTTATGTACTCATTTTTGAATTCGGCTGATTGGATGTAAATCGAACAAAAAGTGCGCGAAATCGAAAATTTTGACCACAATCGAAAATGAGAATCTAGAAAATCTTAGTGCAACCAAAAATTCTTGTATACGATCCGCTGGGAAAGATATTCAGCACTAATGGTCTCATTTTTAACACAGCGGATTCCGAAACAAATTGGTTTTTTATAATATTTCCGTTTTTTGCTGCTCTAGCACTGTTTGTGTTGAAAATCGAGAAATCTGCTAATATCGTTTCCAGAAAAATCGTATTCCAGGACTTTTTTGTGCATTTAGATTTTCTAACTTCACTTTATGTTCAAAATTGTCGATTTCGCCGCAGCTTTTCTTGTCGATTAACAGCAATCAGCCGAATCAAAAAGTAACTTCCCAATTTCGATGTTCATAACCTACTTTGCTTGTTATATTGACGAACATGACGATTTCTGGCATCAAAAAAAAAGCCTTTATCAAATTTTAAAATTTGAGTATTTGACCTTAAAATTTCAATTCCTGAGACCAATTTCACAACACTGATTAAGGGGGTTGGTGGTTTCTATTGACATTCAAGGTACATGCGCAAATAGGATAATATCTCGAGTTCTGAAAATACAAGATTGTGATCTCACCTTGATCAAAAATAAGCATGACGAAAATATTTTTTATCCCTTACAACTCCTTACGGATCATGGTTGAACACGGCACACTTTCATATTTCAAAAACCTATCTCGTCTGGTTTTTAATTAAAATCAAAAGCTTCTGATATCACTCAGACATAGGAACTTAGTAACTTAAAGATTCTACGAAATGATTTTCTCAAATTCTCGTCCACCCATTTCTCTGAATCCCTGAAAACCGCTGATTTACATTTCGTCCTTGTAAACCTTTCCTCCCAGTTTGATTTTTTTGGCATTCTTTTATAATTTTGAAAGTAAGACTATAAAAGCCAAACAGTTTCTAATATGAAAATTTTGTTACAAGTGCTTAAAACTTAGGAATTTGGCACTTAGTAGACAGAATGAATTTTTGTCGGATGAATCGCAAGTGGGCTCAATTGAAGCTATTTTTCACTGTCTTCAAAACTGTCAATTATATTACAAAGTTTTTAATCAAAAATTTAAAAGTTAATCACACTGTTGTAGATAAAAATACTATAGAACAATCCCAAAATGTTCGAAATTTTCGTTTTTGTTTTTCCGGGTTAATTTGCTTTTTTCAATGATACAATCGGATTTGGTGCTTTTTATGAATAATAATCCAGAAATGTAGGAACACCATCCCGTTAATAAGGGTAAATGAAACCGTAAACTGGGTCCGACGGTCTTTCAGTTAAACATTTCAGGAGTTGGTCATTTTAAATTCCAAAAAGAACCCGGAATTCTTAAAGTTTTCAATTGATGAAATTGACTGAATTTTTTATACAATTTTTTGTATCTTATCGTATGATCTACAGCATACATTTATGATATTTAAAATGTACTGAGTAAAAAGTAAGTTTAATTGAAATGTTTTCTAAAGGCATGTCCAAAGGCAAAAAATAAGCAATTAACAGGGGTTGGGTCGAATCTTATCCGAATCAAACGATAAAACAGTCAACAAATTTAACCATCGAAAGCCAGGCATGAAATTGCAACACCATTGCTGCCGAAGGATGGAATATTCTATCTCAAAGGGAACTAATTCATCGTTGAAGTGCCTCGCAAGAATGTCTTCTTAATTAAATTATGATTTGAAAATAATCTGATTTCGGATACAAGAAGAAAATCGACGAGTGATTTCGGAGATGGAGGATTATTGTAATTGAACTTATTTTATAAAATAAGAACGCTTTTGGCCTATACACAACACGTGGAAAAAGGAGACAAATACATTTGTGAGGGGAAGCGATCACTAATGCCAACACTAAGACAACATTAGTGAGATTCGAAACACGCGCTCTAGAGATAGTTAAGCATTTTTTAAGATGAACTTAGGTTGGAAAAAGATACGAAAGGCAAACTATTTAAAAATAGTCGCCTGTGGGTCAGTCGCAGTCTCCTCCACGACTTTTATTCATACAGTCCCTCTGATAAAACTCCAAATTCCAAATTTTTTATTTATCTACAGTTATGAGTTTCGATTTCTCCATCTTTTCCCAGCACGGCAGACAGCCAAAATCTTAAGGAATAGTATTGCAATTTTGCTTGTCTTATTGTCTGGGTAAAACGAGGAGAAATCGAAAAAAACTCAGCGCTGTATCCCTAAACACTAAAAAAGAACGCCTGCATTCGACATCAAAAAGGCCCAAACGTTTATTTTGAATAAATACAGATTCGTGGTCAACTTGACAGCCAAATCTGTGGAGAAAGCAAATATTGTGTCTCCACTTGTTGAGTATCTCAATTGGTCAATATCTTATTGGTTCACTATGAACTAGTGATGTCCTAAAACTTTTCATGATAATAATTATNTTTTTTGAAAATTTCTACTGTATTACAGTACTTATTTTTTGCAGAAATTTTTTAAATCACAAAATTAAACCTTTCATCGTGATCAGAAAAAAATTCTAGGACATTTTGTTCATTACATCATAGCCCGAAAATGATCACGTGACCGTATATTCAAGAAATAAGGTCGGCAAAAATAGTATTGTTTTATTTCAAAAATTGCTTAAATCACATTTTGAAAAAGTGAAAAGGGTTTTTAGAAGTTTTTAAGACTTTTTTCCATTACATCAAAGTTCAAAAACGATCACGTGACCTTAAAATTAGGAAATAAGGTTTTGGTGAAAGTAAACAAATAGTGATTAAATTACGCCGAAATTTTTTTGGGCCAATAAACACCTAATTTGAGGGTTTGGACATAATTATATTTTCCAAACACGTCACGTGATCTTATTTTTCGAGAAATAAGGATTTATCTATGACATATTTCAAACCTTATTTTTGAATTATTTTGTCACCTGATTTTATTCGGACTTTGGTGTAATGAGAAGAGTCTCAAAAAAACCTAAAGTTCATCCCAAAGTTACTTGTTAGTAATTTGAGAACTTTTTCAAATTACCGTACATCACTACTATGTTTTTTTCAAAAAGTACTCAAATTATCTCGAAGACCTAAAAATCTCGAAGACGTTAAAACTTTTTTAGACTTCTATTCCATTACACGATAGCCCGAAAATTATCACGTGACCGTATATTCAAGTAATAAGGTTGGCCAAAATGAAATTTTTGGCATAAAGGTGAATTGTTATAATTGTCACGCTAGCTTATTTGAAAAATAATGAGTCTCTGTATAAACATACAATTTGTTTATTTATCAAATAACTACAGTACGCATAAAATCAATGAAATAGCACGCCTACGTTTTCCACAAATTCATTTATTTTTTTTATCAATTATTCCTTCTTAGTAAAAGTGCACGCAAAGCCGAATGAAGTAACAAAAATGGCTTGATCACAAAAAAACAAGTCAAGCATATCCAATAATATATGATTTTTCAATTAAAAAATTGTTTTTTTCAACGTTTCGGTTTATTCCATTTTCAAGAGTGAGAAGTAAATGAAATACAAATTCAGAGAAAAACATTTTTGTTTCAAAAGCAATTTAGCGAATTGAGCCTCTGTTTCGCTAAATTAAAGCTCAATTCGTTTTTTAAAAAATTCAAGTAATTGCAGTGTTTTTTGTAATTGTTTTTGTAATTGTTTTTGTAATTGCAAAATTTTTTTTTAAAAAAACGAATTGAGCTTTAATTTAG
>SCLH01000365.1:88646-113268 GCA_004367855.1 Oikopleura vanhoeffeni
CCCAAATGACAACAAAAATTTTTGTCGGAAAAAGTTCGCGTTTTTTCGATTTTTCTCAAATTATGTTCAAAATAACGTTTGTGTCAATTTGACACTAACTTCGAAATATCGGGGTGACGTAAGCCAACTTTCTTTTCAGGTTTCCCCAGCTTTCTTGAGCCCCACTTTTCAAAAAAAATCGAAGCACAATTTTTTCGGAATTTTTTCACGATGATCTTGAAAATTCATATTTTTGTTTGGAGCCCGAAATTTGACAAAGGACCACTACAAAGTTTCTTTTGTTTAGAGCTAGTTTTGCAAACATTTGAGTAAATTTGAATTTAACCAGGAGGAGATAGATTTTCCATGAAAGTGCAAAAACTGGCGTATTATGACTGGTTTTTTACGTTATTTTAGAATAGTATAGACTTATCGACAAAGCTCCACCATTACAAAGTTTGTAACTAATTATACAGGTTATTTTAAAATTGGTCTATTTCGAAATAAAAAACCCGGGAGAGAAGATGTTCCGATTTTTGGCTTAGGTTGCTCTTCTGCCGCTTATGTGTGAAGGAGTGTGGTCATACAAAAAGTTTTGGCAAATTTTTTTGGCAAGTGAAGGCTAGTTTTCTACAAACTGGCTAATCTGAATAAATCCTGAACCGTGTTCCCTAATATTTATCAGAGATATGTCACAATTTAGGGACCGGATACCCTTAAAGCAAAAAAATATTCGAATTTTTGAAAATTCTAGATTTTGTTCTAGATTGTTTTTGAAAAAAATAATTGCATTTTTCGAGCCTGTTAGAATTAATTTGATACATTAATACGTTTGACCTGAAAAGTTGACCCAAGGAATCTATGGTGGCAATTTATCAAAACCAATTAAGACGAAATCTAGATTTTCAAAATTCGAATATTTTTTCGCTCAACCGGCATAAAACCAGTATTCCACCATGATATGAACATTTTTATTGGTGAATATTGACCCGCCTAAACGATGCATGACATTAAAATTATCGGAATGTCTTAATCAATTTAGAAATTAATTATTTAAGTAAATGTTAAACCTAATTATCGAATTTGCGCGATGAAGGTTCACAATTTGATAGCTGTGAGCGAATTTTTTGATCAGTGATTTTCAGCTTTTAATTTGGCAGTACTTTTGTCCACAATCAGACGAACTTTTTTTTCGAATTTTCATTTCCGGTTCACTTAACCTCAATTGCTAGAAACTCTAGACTAACTTTAGGTCTGTGAAAAATTTGATCCGCGAAATCGGATGAAAAAAAAGTCCTGGAAATTTTTTTGACAAACCCAACATAGAGTTTGCCCGAGAAATTTAAAAAATGCAGTTAAAATTCTAGACTTCTTCGTTCAAAAATTATGTTATCTACTTTTTAGGAGAATTTCTCTCAAAAAAAACTCTAAAATGCGTGGCTGAAATCAACAGTTTAACGATAATAATCTGAGGAACTGAGTTTTTAGAAAGTGTCTTTGAGTATCTTTCAAAAAAAAAAATTCCTATCCATCGGAACTTTTTTATTTTTTCTGATGAATCTGGTTTCAATTGAAAATTCGGACCAAAATTATCTTTCGATTTCGAAAGTAGGTTCAATGAAAGCTACGGCAAACACTGAATCAGAAAGTGGCTTGCGTCAGATAATATTTGAAGTCTTATGGTTAAATTATAACAACGTTGTTTTATAACTTATTTTTACACTTTGCGCTGCTAATGTCTATTTGAGAAAACGGGAAAGATTGAAATCGAAAAAAAATGGTGAAAGCCAAGGTCTTATGACTGCGATTTGAAAGAAAGTTTTAAAATATTCTGTCTTTCAATGAGAAGTAAATGAATCAAAAAGCCCAATTTTTGCAGCTTAGTTCGGCCGATTAGATAAAATAAAATCTATGAATACCTCGTCTAAGTTGGACTATCTACAAAAATAAAAGCATTCAGCGGCTTAAAATAGTAATCCGTAATGAAGGCTTCAAAAAGTCGCCCCCTTTTAGTGGATTGCAGGAAGCCTCGACCCATAATTAAGTATCTCCTACCTGGATTTAAAAGTCACACATTTGAAACTCAGATAAATTTGCAGCTGAAGAGTCGGTGCAAAACACCTAGTTAAGTTTTGTCTAAATTTCTGACTCGTTTTTCTGTAAATTGTGTTTTAAATTTCAAAAAATCAAGAAATTTTAACTTTTTTCATACGAAATATTTTTGAAGTTATCAAAAGTGCTCTCCTTGTCATGTATAAAAATAAAACGAGTACCAAAATGCTTGTTATTATCCATATTGTCATAAAAAAAGGCATAAAAATAAAAATGGAAAATTTTTTTTCTAGAGCGTCATTTTGCGACGACCACCCCCTTAAGAGGGCGGTGTACGTGATTTTTTACATTTTGGAGGCTTGGTACGGCTAAACTTATGTCGGTGGAGAATTTCTCATCAATACATATGAAAGATCTATCCTTGATCTCGCGATTTCATTAATTAATTTAGCACCATTCCCACCAATCATCTGGTTAACCGCGGTTAAACACGAGTCCCTAAGCTTTTTTTCAAAGAAACAAGGATCCTAGAGCTAATATCAGAAAATTTGGAGGTTTGATTAAAATCTGGAAAATTGTCTGAATTTTAGTAAGTGGAGCTATTTTTTTGTGTTTGCCTCAGAGGTCAGCAATCTGGTTGAATATGCCAAAAAATGGTGTTTTTTCGACGTTTTGATACAAGGCTATTTCTGTGGAAATGCCAAGAAAGTCATTTTCGGAATATAACAAGCCCAAGGGTTAATGAACATCGAAGGGGTTTTTTTTCGAATTTCGGCCTGATTGGCTGTTAATCGACAAAAATGTGCGCAAAATCGACAATTTTGAAAATAAAAGTGAAAATTTGAAAATCTTAAGGCCATCAAAAGAGTCCTTGTATACGATTTGCTGAAAACAATATTAGCAACTATTGTCTCATTTTTAACACAGCGGATTCTAGAAAAAATATGGTTTTTCTATAAATATTTCGTTTTGCTCTCTAGCCACTGTTTGTGTTGAAAATGAGACAATATCTGCTAATATGTTTCCAGAAAATCGTATTCAAGGAATTTTTTGGTGGCTTAGATTTTCAATTTCACTTTTATGTTTCAAAATTGTCGATTTCGCGCACTTTTTGTCGATTACAGCCAATCAGGCCGAAATTCAAAAAGTACTTCCCATTCGATGTTCATCAACTCTTTGGCTTGTTATATTTACGGAAAATGACGTTTCTGGCATTTCCACAGAAAAAGCCTTTTATCAAATTTTAAAATTTGAGTATTTGACCTTAAAATTTCAATTCCTGAGACCAATTTCACACACCCACTGATTAAGGGGTTGGTGGTTCCTAATTTGACATATTCAAGGTGATCATGCGCAAAATAGGATAATATCTCGGTAGTTCTGAAAATACAAGATTGTAGATCTCACCTTGATCTCAAAAATAAGCATGACGAAAAATATTTTTTATCCCTTACACTCCTTGGATCATGTCTGTAACACGGCACACTTTCCATATTTCAAAACCTATCTCGTCCCTGGTTTTTTAATTAAAAGCTTTGATATTCACCACAGACATAGGAACTTAGTAAACTTAAAGATTCTAGGAATTGATTTTTCTCAATTTCGTCACACATTTTCTAGAATCCCTGAAAACCGCTGATTTTTACCATTTT
Source organism: Oikopleura vanhoeffeni (assembly GCA_004367855.1). Lineage (NCBI taxonomy): Eukaryota > Metazoa > Chordata > Appendicularia > Copelata > Oikopleuridae > Oikopleura > Oikopleura vanhoeffeni. The sequence continues at coordinate 92,330 of SCLH01000365.1, forward strand.
CGTCCTTGTAAACCAATCTCCTCCCAGGTTTTGATTTTTTTGGCATTTTTTATAATTTTGAAAGTAAGACTATAAAAAGCCAAACAATTTCTAGGATTTGAATTTTTGATTACAGTGCTTAAAACTTTAGAATTTGGCACTTTAGTAGACCAGAAGTGAATTTTTTTTGTCGGATGAAATCGAAAGTGGGCTCAAGTTGAAGCTATTCTTTCACTGTCTTCAAAACTGTCAATTATATTACAAAGTTTTATCAAAATTTAAAAGTTAATCAACTTTGTAGATAAAAATACTTAGAAAAATCCCAAAATTTCGAAATTTTTTTTTTGTTTTTTCGGGTTAATTTGCTTTTTTCAATGAATTACAATCGATTTGGTGCATTTTTATGAAATAATAACTCCAGAAAATGTAGGAACCACCATCCCCTTAATAAGGGTAAATGAACCGTAAACTGGGTCTGACGGTCTTTCAGTTCTAAAAAATTTCAGGAGTTGGTCATTTTTTAAATTCCAAAAAAAACCCGGAATTCTTAAAGTTTTCATTGATAAATTGACATGAATTTTTTATAAATTTTTGTATCTAATCGTATTGATCAAGCATAATTTATGATATTTTAAAATTGTACTGAGTAAAAAGTAAGTTTAATTGTAAAATGTTTTCTAAAGGCATGTCCAAGGCCAAAAATAGCAATTAAAAGGGGGGTTGGGTCAGAAATCTTACCGAAATCAAACGATAAAACATCAACACAATTTTTAACCATCGAAAAGCCAAGGCATGAAATTTGCACACCATGCTGCCAAAGGAATGGAATATTTATCTTCAAAGGGAATAATTCATCGTGATATTGCTGCAAGAAATTGTCTTCTTAATTCAAATTATGATTTGAAAATATCTGATTTCGGACTATCAAGAAGAAACGACGATGATTTCGGAGATGGAGATTATTTGTAAGTTGAACTTATTTTATATAAATAGAACGTTTTGGCCTTATACACAACACGTGGAAAAGGAGACAAATACATTTGTGAGGGCAAGCGATCACTATGCCAACACTAAGACAACATTAGTGAGATTCGAACACGCGCTATAGAGATAGTTAGCATTTTTAAGATGAACTTAGGTTGGGAAAAAGATACGAAAGGCAAAATATTTAGAAAATAAGTCGCGTGGGTCAGTCGCAGTCTCCTCCACACTTTTATTCATACAGTCCTCTGATAAAACTCACCAAATTCCAAAAATTTTTATTTATCTACAGCATGAGTTTTTCGATTTCTCCTCTTTTTACCCAGACGGCTAGACAGCCAAAATCTTAAGGAAAGTATTGGCAATTTTGGCTGTCTACTTGTCTGGGTAAAAAAGAGGAGAAATCGAAAAAACTCACGCTGTATACTAAAACTAAAAAAGACGCCTGCATTCGATCAAAAAGGCCACAAACGTTCTATTTTGAATAAATAAAGAGTTCGTGGTCAACTTGACACAAATTGTGGAGGAAGCAAATATTGTGTCCCACTTGAAGTATCTCATTGGTCAATATCTTATTGGTTCACTATGAACTTAGTGATGTCTAAACTTCTCTTCATTAATAATTCAATTATGTTATGTAATAATCATATTGGTTCACACGTGACGTTTAAACTTCTTGTTATTAATAATTGAAATAGCGCATGATAAAATATTCGAGGTGAAATTTTGATAACACGTTTGGACCAGGCTTGTAAATATGAGTCATTTTCGTTTGCCTTTCATGCGCGTAGGTTTAAGTAAAAAATAGGGAAAAAGGAAAATAAAACCCACGCAAATCTTTCCTTTTAACAGGCGAAAAAAATATTTTCCAAACCCTGGTGCCACATTTCATTTAATAAAAACCTTAAATTCAGATTGAGCGGTTCCAATTATAATAAATCGAAAAAGACCAAAAACTCTTTACTTAAAAAAAAATAACGATTATTTAGAATTCAATCACATACACAAGCCTTACCGATAAAATGGACGGCTCTAGAATGCCTGAAATCATGGACGTTTGATTCAACAAGCGATGTTTGGGCTTTTGGAGTTTTAGTATGGGAAATAATCACAAAAGGAGAACAACCATTTGCCTACATAAATTGTAAATAATTTTTTTAATAAAAATTTTATAACCGTACTAGTATATGTCCGCTTAAAAATATCACTTGCTCTAATATAAAGACTTTTTATAAGGTTTCGAAGATTATTTGGCAAATGTAGAAAATGGACATCGGCTGGAAAAACCAAAAAACTGGGATGATATGCAAGTTTGGATAACACTTCAGTAAAGATGAAAAATTCACATTATTTTGTTACATAATTTCAATTTTAATTATTAACGTGACAATGTCTCGGTTTCATGTAAGGCGATCAAATCAGTGATGTCATGAAAATTTTATTTTTAATTTCAAAAATTTGTTGAAATAAATTCTTAAATTAAGAATCTTGATGTCAGAATTTTTGAGTAATTAATTTCTAATTTCATATTTCTTTGAAAGTTTGCAATCAAACTAGTTATATTCGTGAAATTGTGCCGGTATTTCGCAAAATATTATGAAATTATACACACAATGTCAAAATTCTATCTTAAATTCTAATTTTGTCTTTGGAACAAATTTTGACTGTTATTGAAAATCATGAATTAAAAAAAATCGACTAGAAAACGCTGCAGCGCGCTGATTCACAACATTACAATAAATACAACCCTAATCTTGGAACCATTTTTTTCACGGGAGAGCTTTCAATTGCACCTGCCTAATCATTTGGTCTGAAAATAACGGTCTTCAAGATTAGCGATGTATCGTTTTTATTATTGGAGAATTTTCATCTTAATTCCAGTTCACCTGGCTGGCAGATAAAACGAAACGTCCAACATTTATGCAATTATACGACTTTTTCCGAAACAAGCACCGAGAATACTGTCTTATGGAATCGAAATCAGAAATTAAAAAACTTATTCAGAAGGCAGTTTTTAACGACACCCGGAAGTCAAACGATTATAAAAAATTCTCATCGAGAAAATCCGACTATTCCGACTCTTATATTGTGCCAACAGATGGCGAAAATGCAGAAAATTTAGAATATTGTGAACCCATATATTTTGCAACGGATGATTTTTATGTAGCTCCAATAGGCCTGATAGGTCCGAAATTGAGCTTTGCACCATCAAGCGAAAATTATGATTCAACGTAAAATTTTCCCAGTCTTGAAATATATGTTATACTGTATAACTTATACATATTTGAATTTCTCAAAGATCCCAATTAATGAATTGTCAAAAAAAATTTAGCTGTAGCCTTTTCACATCTCGAAACATATCTGAAATGAAAGGAAGGTCTTTTGAAAGTATAGTAGGCTCGACTGCAACTCGATTAGTCAGTAACAAACAAATTCCTGTGGTGCCGTTTTCACTTATTGGTTTGGCAAGTGGTACCAGAAAAAGTACAAAAAAAAATATAAAAATTGCACAACATTGGGTTGAGCGTCCCGTGATCTTAATATTATTAAGGGGATTGTGGGTGCAGTAGTTATTTTTGACCACAGTCTCAAATTCGGTATTATTTTTCTTGTATCCGACCATCCAGCACATAGGAAATTGATTGCAAGCAAAAAAAAATTTACTATCGAATAACTAGTTCTAGAATATCGGATTTGCTTGCAAAAATAATTTATTTATTTAAAATTCTAGCCATAGGATAGTCTCAAATTACAAAGAATAATAATCACAGCAAAAAGTTACACTAAATACAAGTATTTCAATATTATAATTGTTAAGATTTTTGCATCTTTTTCAATATTTCAATTTTAGCCTAATCAATGGCGCGCAGTAAATCTGGATAAAATAGTGATTGCGAGAAATCTGACAAAAATTATCGAAATTTTGTCAGTCTATAATTTTACTAAGATAATCGAGAATGATTTATGGAAAAAAGAAAAGAACTCGCATGTACCGTTCGTGAGTTAAATTTTTTTTTGTAAAATAATGTAAATTTTGCCTTTATTTAACTACATCATGTATAGCAATGAATTTTCAAAAAAAATTCCAGCAAATTAAGATGAATTAAGAAAATTTTATTACAGTCCCTACCCCCTCGAAATGCAAAAAAATTCAAAAAAAAGTAGGCATTTCAAGGGGGCAAAGGGATTATGCGCATTTCAAGGGGGCATGCCTTTTTTCTAGAAAAAAATTGTTTTTTTCTTGATATTTTTATGTTTTTTTCATTCTTTGAACAATTCTACACAAAATACGAATTGTGGTTTGCTGAATTTCTAGTTTCAAAGACTTAAAAATTAAATTTTCTAGAAAGTTTAAAAATTTAATAATACGAATAGATGTTTAGAAAACAGTTTGAATCGTGCAAACCAGTTTCTAAAAAACTGCATTTTTAAAAATTTCATCTTCAAGTTTCCATTTTTCTAATGCTTGAATTTGAGCCGCAATCATCAATATGTTTTCATAACTCCTTACTGTAATTTTGACAGCGTCACAAATCGCAATATAAACTTCTTGCTCAAAAGTGCTAGTGATATGACTTATTCTTATTCGACGTGAAGCCTCTATTGGAAGTTTCTGGAGTATCAATAATTCTAGCAATTACTTGTCTCTGTATTTGTGTACCGAATTTGTCAGAAAAATAAGTAGCCAAATAAGACTGCGTTTTTTTTCGACCGCTGTCTATATAAAAATATATTCTTTTTTTTGTGCTAATGTCAAACTATTACGCTTTGAGTATTTCTCGTCATTTTTGTTTATAAATTTGTATACAAAAGCAGACCTTATATATGCAGTATTTTTGAGTCTCATACTGACAATCATCTTGCCAGGTGATGATCGGTAGAGATAATCAAAGAAATTTTGTACGTAAAAAGTAGATTGGCGTACTGTGCAAAAATAAATTATGCATTTTAAGGGGTGAAAGTCTTTTTCAGAAAAAACAGGCATTTCGAGGGGTTGAAGGGGTTATTTGCATTTCGAGGGGGTGCATTTCGAGGGGTAGGGACTGTAGTCTATATTGTAGAGAATTTTTCTGACAAATAATATCGGCATAATGTAATTTTGGATACGTGGATTGAAATTAAACTTCAATTGAGAGAAATACCAGCAATAAGGTTTATGCATTTAACGGCTCATGTTAAAATAATTTTTACAAATTTATCACTTTTATCCATTTCTAGGTTACAAACTGCAATGTGCAATTGAAAACATAGATGTCCACTTAATTCTCACAAAGATATTTGAGTTTTAAAAAGGGCTTATTTCTCCCCAAGCACATTGCTGGAAGCACCCACAATCCCCTTAACCAATTAGTTTTTATAAGCGTTTGAACTTCGGAGACTACGAACTATGCTCAACCTCATTTTAGGTAGGGGGTCTTTCTTCACGCTTTTTTGCGTGAAGAAAAATACCAGTTTTCTTCACTGGGACAATGCGTGAAGAAACTCCCGAGACCTCATTTTACGTTGCTTATGAGTGTTTCTTCTTTAAATTTCACATCCAAACCAACAAGCGAAAACGACGGTAAAGGCATCATTTTTTATATGAAACCAGCACACTAACTCAGGTTTAGGCGGCATGCCTAAGCGAGTCTCAGTCAAGAACTATCAAAACTTTTGAAACCCTTTCTTTCATGCATCATATTTGATTTATGAAGATCCTGATTCGATAAAGTTAAAACCAATGAAAATTAAGCTGTATTCTTTATTAATAAATGTGTTTTTACAAGTTTTTTTATGATTGTTAAAAATCCGAAGCCGTCTTACCAAAGCCGGTAGAATTTAAAGAAACTATATCAGCACTATTTTTCTTATGCCTCGAACCACTTCCGCTTCTGTTGTTGGAACTTTTTCTGCTTTCTGACTCAGATTTAATCTGAGTTTTTATTTCGCTGACTGTGCCTGATCGCTTTTTTAGGATCGGTAAATTTAAAAAAAAATTTAAATTGAATTACATTTTTATGATATCAGAAATGCAATCATGCTTCGATCCTTGCCTTGGAACCTTTAGGTTTTGTAGTGAAAGAATTTCGAATTAATGCCAGCTTAAAATCGAGAAAAGCGTCTCCTGTACTGTCTCTTTTTGTGATTTCTCGCATTTCGTTTGCGATATTAACATCTTCTGTTGAATTTTTTTTGAGGAAATTTTCTAAAATTGATTTATAACAACAGTAATATATCGTACCCTAATTGTTGACCGCTCAAAAGAGGTATCACATTGTGAGTTGAACTCTGTTGAATCCGCGCCTGTTATTGGCTGCTCTTAAATAAGAGATTATGGTGCGTAGGTGCGTGAACATTCACACTCGAACGTTTTCTATTATTTGAGCGTTACAGTTATTTTTTAGCTGGCAAAGATCATTTCAGCATGTAACTAATCTTGTGAGGATATTGTTCTATCTCACTTTTAATTGGTCGGTCTCAAAATGCTGGAGTGTTTCTTGCAAGCTTATAAATTACAAAATATACATTTCACTCTAGTCTACTTTGTTCAAGCGAAGGTTTATATCTCCTTACACACTTTGGTTAAGATCCCGGCCCTGTGTGGTAACGTAGTGCAAAATGGTATGTGAGTGAGCTAGTTCGGCCCGCTAGTTACCACACAGGGCCGGAATCTTAACCAAAGTGTAAATGGGGATATAGTATACCACAGTGGTATTACCACTGGAAGTCCGTTAAACTCTAGGTTCATCACGTGATCTAGTCTTTTTGGGCGCAAATTAGAATGTGATAGAATCCCAACAACTACTTTGAATAATTTTTTTTTGAGACATAAGAGATTAAAATTTAAACTCTCAGAGGGCAACAAGGCAACTCAGTGGTCAAAGCTTCTTAAAACTTGTTTTTTGATCCATTATCAATCTATTGAAACGGATAAATAGAGCGTAGGCAGGGAGCAATGTTAATTTTTTAGAAAACACTAAGACCCGAAGAATTTGAAGGGAATGAGATTTTTTTATCAAAACAATTTATAAAGTATGGCTCTAACAAGAAACAATGACGAATAATTTTTGCTAAACTATAGTATTTTTTAGAACTAAAATTTATAGTCTATAAATATTTACTTCTTATAAGAAATTCATGAATTTCCTCCAAAAAATTCACGCCAATAACCACAAAACATAAAATAATTGATACAACTATCATGGCAACACCAGTGTTTGCACCAGCTGACGTTTGCAGTATGCCAAGCAAAAGTACTAAAGAACACGTGACCAGGCTCATGCTAAACATCATGATTTGATTATGTCGATACATATTAGCCGTTGATACTTGTTCTTTCACTATCAATCTTTACGAGAATTGAAAATTCAAATTTATTCCCTATGCTTAGAAAGATAAAAATAAATAGGATTTTTTCTTAACATTTTCCATCTGACAAATGTGTAGTTTTTTAGTGACGGTCAAATTCATATACAATACAAATCATGGGTATGCTGGATTGTCTGGACAACCTCTTTTCAGTCTAGCGCTATTTTTGGTCCACGCGGTAAGATGATGAACTACCCCCGCCCCCGCACAAATAGAGCAAATGTAGCAATTCCAGATTTGTTTTGTACATGTTATATTATATAACTTACATTGTATATAATATATAACTTACATTGTATATAATATATAACTTACATTGTATATATGTTATAATAACATTGTTATTCTTAAAAACATTTTCAAAAATTCGTATTCTAGAATTTTTGCCTCTAAACTATTTCAAAACCGGAATCAAGATACTACCCACTCAGATTTGAGGCTCATTTTTCAACAAATTAAAATTAAAAACATAAGTCGGCCGATTTTGGGCTCATTTCTTACCAAATTTTAATTAAAAACATAAAACTTCCTTCTATCGGCCTTCGGCCGATTTGGGGCTCAGTTTGAAGGAGTGAAAATTTAATGAGACACAACCGAACAACATCAAAAATACCCGATTTGGACATTTTTCAAACGCGAAAAAAGACAAAACTTGATGCAAAACATTAATCTATGTTTCATAAATAAAAATTGAATAAAACTCCTCGCGCTAGAGAGCAAACAAAATGAAAACATTAAAAAATTTCAATTTTTTTGTATTTTTAAACGTAATTTTCTAAATTTTCCGCACGTTTTTGATTTCTTTTATTAATTTGTGAAGATTTGTTAGGACTATATTTTCAACATATAAAAAACTGCAAGCAGTCGCAGGATTAAGCGCTAGAGAAACAATTACCAAAAATTAACGATTTTTGCACTTTTTATAATTTTCAAAGGCCGGAAAAAAACAAAACTCTATAATGAGCACATCCNTCATTCACACTTTTGTGAATATCCCGGCCCTGATTAGGAAACGTAGTGTGTTTTTAAGTAGTAGGGCCGGGATATTCACAAAAGTGTGAATAGGGGATATATTGATTTATATATATTTGAGATCAAAAAAATACACTGAGTGTCATGGGACATTGAAATCCGCGATTCTGATTGGTTCAAATTTCGACCAATTAAAATTAAGCTTAAAGTTCAAAATTTTAAAACAAAAATCCCTAATTCGGAATCAACGCAAAATTTCACGTATGATGTATTATCTCAAACTTTCGGTGCCTTGAAATTTGCACGACCTCGGACACCCTAAATATTATAAATCCCAACAAAACCATGCGAGCCATCTTTCAGTTAAATAAAAATAAGCTAAATCGGCGCAAAACTTTATAAAGTATTTGATTAAAAAATAAGAAACTGAGTGCATTTAAGTTTGTAGTAGCTAGAAGCTGTAAACCGCTAAAATTCGGGATTTTAGGGTTTTTGGCGTTTTTCAAAGGCTTAAAAAACGTAAAAGTTGATAATTACACAAGTTGATTGTACTATATCATATAGTCTACATGTATATGTCAAAGTATACATATTTGAATTCACTAAAAAAATTTATTGCAGTGGGAGGGCCAAGTGACGGATTCTGATTGGTTCAAATTTCAACCAATCAAAATTGGACTGAAATTTCAAAATTTTCAATAAAAATAATCATTTTCTTAATCAGCGCAAAATTTCACGTGAAAGCCATACTCTTATTTTTTTGACTTTAATATTTGCCCAACCTCGGTCAAATTATCTGGCAAAAAATATGAAAAAAAAGATAAAAAAAAATATTTTTATATTTTTTTTGAACATTTTAAAAAAACAAAATTAGTTTTTTGAACTTATTCGTCATGCTAACTATTTGAATTCATTTTATTTTTAATATTGAAGTATAATTAATGCAAATCATAATGAACTTCTGGAGCTATAGAGCAAAACATATGAAAATTTTTCAAAATTTTGAATTTTGCGGTATAAAAATCAAAATTTCGATACTAGTGTTAACTTTATTTAAGTTCAAGTTGTGTAAATTTGATGCTGAATTGTGTGTTCTACTTTTTTAGCATATTTAAAGACCGGTGGCCTCACGTTTGCGGAAAATATTTCTTTAAAACCACGAAATTTTCTGATTTTTGGGTTTTTTACAATTTTTAATGGTGAAAAACAGACCAAAGTTGATAACGAACATATATTCATTTAACATATTTTAATTCACTAAAAAAATGAGTCTAAACATGGTTAAAAATCCTTGATTTTGATTGGTTTTAATTTCAAGTCCATATTCGTCATCAGCGCAAAATTTCACGTATAATGTATAATCTGAGATTTTCGGTGCATTGAAATTTGCACGACCTCGGACACCCTAAGGCCACCGACGTTTTACGCCAACGATTCGTCATCTTGTCCTATCATGTTTAAGGGACAGCCAATCAAAGCCCCAATTAATTCCACGCTAGTTGCGGTGCCCTCTGAGTGGGTAGTATACCAAAAAACGTTAAAACTGATTTTAGATAGTAAAGTTAATTGAGCGAGCTTAAACGTTTCAATCCGATCCTAGCTTCATTTGTAGCATCATCTTCTTTAGCAACGCATACAAGGCGAGCTGATGCATCCCCAGCAAACATTGATTTGCGCCGAACTGCTGAATAAAATTAAAGATTAATTAAGGGGATATGAATGGCTGATCAAATAAAGCCTTACATGCATTAAAAATGCTCAAAATTTATTCGAGGTGATAACAACGTGTACTACCAACCAAAGTATCAAATTTTTTTTCGAAATTTCCTCATTTTTTCCGGACGTAAGCCAAATTTCTGATCAGTCTTTCATTGGCTTTCTATTGAGCTTACTTTCGAAAAAATCGAAGCACATTTTTTTCGGAAATCACGCGACCTTGAAATCGTGACCTTGAAAAATTCATATTTCGAATTTTAGCCGGAAATTGCAAAAAAGCTCGACTGAATCTCTTAGGAATGTTCTGAAGATTACTTAGCAAAAATTTTAGTCATTTTGTTATGTGTGTTCTGTAAAAATTTGAGCTAAATTGGATATATCGTCTGAGAGGAGATAGATTTTGCAGTTTGAAAAAGGTCATCTTGTAACGATACTGTAACTTTTGGTGTAATGTTCAAAAACAATTTATGATGTACAAATATCTACAAATAAGCATTTTTGGTTTATCTCATAACTTATGATAAGGTCATAAGGTCTTAGTTTTTAGTATATCGAAGATTATGCCTGGGTAGGTCTAAAAACTTACTTTTTTTTGTGTCTGTAGAAAAGATAGAAATGTCGCGTCTCGGAAGTGACAGAACTACATTCTGTTGATTTGATTGGCTGACCAATGATTTTCAAGACATTTGGTGAAAAAATCAAAGGCAAATATCCCTTTATCACACTTTGCTTAGAATGCGTAGCCAAATAGGAGAATAAATAGAAGAATTACATAGAAAAATCGACGTGGCTACGCAGTCTAAGCAAAGTGTGATAAAGGAATATGGATCACCCGCCCTCAGAGTACAAATCCTAAATATTTGAAAAATGCGAAATCTGAGCATTTGATCCTCTTAATTGACCAATGAAATCGCCTATTCTGCAAATCAAGGGTTTTGATTGGTGCTAATATCTTGCGTTGTTTGTATCATTCAAATATTTAGGATTTGTACTCTGAGGGCGGGTAATCCATATATAGTCCAGTTCTCGAGAAATAAGCGATAACTGCTTCAAAAGCAATAACTATTGTTTTGTCTCTAATTGAGTCATATTACACCAAATATTTTTTTCAATTTTATTTTTGGAATCGCAATGAAATTATCTTTCTCCTGGTATAGGACGTGACATGTCACATGTCATGACATTTCTATTTTTTCTACAGACACAAGAAAAAAGTAAGTTTTTAGACCTACCCAGGCATATATCATCGCGAATATGCCAAATTAGCCATGCCTACCTCATTAATCTTTAAATTTCTGGTTAACCCCACCTGCATGCAATGTTCTATTACGTACCTGCACCTGAGTGTTTTAAAACACACGATGAGTATGTAACATACTGTATGTTATCTCAAAAAATGGCTGATTTCAAAAAATAATATTCCAGAAATTGAGTTAAATTAACTAGGTGGTGTCGGATAACAAAAAAAATGATGCAAAACATTGGTCTCGGGCTTTTTTTCCCGCATTTTTTCTTATGGCTTTTTTTTAGAAGCTTCGGTTTATCAAAATGAGTCAGAATATGTTTAAACAATGGGCAATCTGTAAATTCATGTAATGTGAAAAAAAATTAAATTCGGAAATTTCAAATTTTTTGTATTTTTGGTTTTTCGACCTCAAATATTGAAAATATAAAATTGGTTTCCCAGACTTTTGTGTTCATTAGCTCAAGATCTTTCTTTTGATCTCACTTTAAAGATATTTCAAGAAAAAAATCTGAAATTTGGAAAAATTCACTTCCGGTATGACAAAAATCAAATTCTCTAGAATAATAGGCAAAAAATAAGTAAATAAAATTTTACAGGGATAAAAAGGCCGAGTGATTTGAAGTTTTGGGCAAAGTTTGAAAGGAAATTGAATAAAAGTCAAAAAATAACATGTTTTTATAATAATTTGGTTAAAAACACAGTATTTCGGACTTAAAATTTTCAGAAATTTTTCCGCCCTCAACCTCAAACGTTGATAGTTATCTGTATTCCCAAAAATTCAGGGAAAAAATACCGCTCGCAAAAATTTTCGCTTGAAAAACTACCCCATAAGTATATTCATAGATTCAAATTTGGTCCCAGTTCTTCTCCGAAAGTTAGCTTTATAAGTATATTTGTAGATTATTACCTGGTTCAAGTGCTGTTTCAACTGTACAAAACAAAAAATTGCATCCAAATAATGCATTTCCGGTCTGATGACCTTTTCTGAAACTCACCACAATTCTTGAAATTAAAAATTAGGAGAACTTTCGGGGGTCTGTTCCGATATTCCGGTGGCCAAAATTATACTTCACCAAAATATTTTTGGTCTGTGATTTAAAACAAAGCGGTGCACGTGGGGGTTAAGTACTTCCGATAGTTTCCCAGAAACGTATTATTTCTTTTGCATGTATAACCATACAGTACCTGAGCTTCGACGACGATTTGCTGTACTTTTGCGGACATTTTGTGATTGCATGTTATTTCAAAACTGGAAAATTTAAATATTTATTGCCCAAGATAAATATTTTGATCTAGAAACTGCTTAAAATGATAATTCAGACCTTTTTTGTCAAAGCTTTAATTTTTATCTTATAAAACTTCAAAATATTTTTTTGGATAATTTTAGGTCTATTTTTCATAGTTTTTGACAATCGATATTATCGATTCGATACTGAGTCATTAGTACTGACCCAAAAAGTAATTATTACTAACCCAAGTTAAACTAATTCGATTTTTTTTCTAACATTGGGTGAAATAAATGCGAATTTTGAAAGCTGAAAAAAGTTTGGTGCGAACTTAGTACAAACTTTGGTAACCTAAGTTCCATGTTACATATTTTTTTCTTATACCACGTGCCAAACCAACTAGTTAAAACGTCTCTATTGGCATCTTTTTTCGATATGCCAATAATCCTTATTTTTTTTAGGAGTTAATTTATGAACAAGTAAATCAGCATGCAAAATATGGTATTTGGAAGTGCTGATCTTTATCATAAAAATTCTATTCAAATTTTAAATCTGAAGTGATTTTTATTTCTTGTTCTAGGACTCATGTCTAAGCCTGTAATTCTTTATTCGCGAGTACAAAAATATTATAATCTAAATTAATCTGGGTCCAAAAAGTACCTCGATAAGAGGTTGTGAAATGAAAAAAACTGAAATTCAATTCGATTTTTTTTATAAAAATCAATGTCAAATAAAATAACAACGCAAGAATTTAAAATTTGTAGGCAGTTTTAGAATGCTACGATCAACTCGGTGCGCGGCGATCTGCTGCGCAAGCAATTACTCATCGTCTCCTACCATTTTGTAAGGAAAGCAAAATCAGAGACGCGTATTCAACCAACGCTATTAGCGGTGGGCCCCGAGTGGACAGTAGTTCTCTAATATTGATGGGTCTTAAAATTTTGATGACATTTTGGTCATTTTTCAAGTAAGCAGATTCTGCTTAGCAGAACTTCAAAATCGCTTAGGGTGTCCGAGGTTGTGTCTCATTATAGAAACTAGGGCACAGTGCCTGGGGACTTATTCAAATTTGAAAGGTGCCATTTGATTTATTTTCGAGTATATCCCTTATTCACACTTTTGTAAATATCACGGCCCTGATTAGGAAACGTAGTGTTTTAAGTAGTAGGGCCGGGATATTTACAAATGTGAATAGGGGAATATTAGAAAATATATTTTTTGAAATAAGACTTCTGATTGCTCAAAATAAACCAATCAGCATCCAAGATTTAAGGTTACAAATAATGTCACCTCAATTATTGAGTACAACATATTATAATTTTTAGGTTTTAATCAAATTTTTTCAAATTTTTTATTTAAAAACCAAATTCACCGAAAAACAACATTTGAGCAGTTTTGCAGAACATTTTCATTACGTTTTTTTGTTGATTTAGGGCCTAAAATTGATTATTTTGACCTAATTGCGATATTGGAAATTTGTCCTGGGACTTTTTATTGGTAAAAGTCGATGAAATGACTAGTTTGGCAGTGGATGCATTAACCCTCTTATTGGAGCACGTCTAACTGGCCCAGGGCGCCACAGATCCTTCAAGTACCTACGCGACGTTCCCTTCATTAAAACTATACCACTGCAAAATCTGCATTTTTCTTCTTATTACATAATTTTGGCAAGAAAATTAAGAAAAATTTTGAAGAAATTTATGGCATTGAAATGATGATAAAAATTCTGATACTTTTTCATATTATAGCAGCAGAAGAGGCAAAAGAGAATATTCAAAAGGCAATTTATGTAGTTACAAATGAGTATAATGGTAAGTTTTTATTATTGTTTTTATCGAAAATTTAATGTTAATTTAGGCATTTCCAAAAATGTACATGAAAAATATAGAAAAAAATTCTAGCTTGTTATAGAAAAATATATAATTTTTATATTTATAGTATATTAATAATATTAACATCAATAAATAAATTATTGTGGCCAGGCTACAGTGGCTTGGATTCAGTTAGTTTTACTGTAGAAAAGTTAATCAATAATTACATTTAAAAATTTTGTTTAATAAATTATATAATTTCCATATCTTAAATTAAAATTAATAATATGGAATAATAAAGACCATAAATCCTTATGTCATGACATGTCACAATTTATGTTAAGAATACATTTTTGAAATAAGCATTTTTTGCACGTTGTGTTTCTTGCCAAATGTTGTTAATTTGTATTTAAATCCTTTTTTGAATTTCCCGCCTCAGTTCTGCTGTAAAAGTAATTATGAACTAAAAACTAGTGTTATTTTTAACCTACATATGTCTGACTTAATTGACCTTCTAATTTTGTGGAGTGTTATTAATCATGCTCCTATGTCGTGGTACCGTACGCTTTTTAATCAAAAAAAATTGCATTTATTTAATATAATAATACTAAAAATAATAATAATTATTATCAAATAATACCAACACGATGATANAAGTAATTATGAACTAAAAACTAGTGTTATTTTTAACCTACATATGTCTGACTTAATTGACCTTCTAATTTTGTGGAGTGTTATTAATCATGCTCCTATGTCGTGGTACCGTACTTTTTATAATCAAAAAAAATTGCATTTATTTAATATAATAATACTAAAAATAATAATAATTATTATCAAATAATACCAACACGATGATATAAAAGTGAATAATTCACATTAGGTTTTTAAAATTTCAAAAATTATTAGAATTGCCTTTTCATCGCAATAAGCAGCATTAAAAAATAAAACTTTATTATGAAGTTTAAAAATTTATATAATTTCAGCCTTTTTATAAATGTATTATTGTTAATTAATAAGACTATTAACTTTGAAATGGAAAAAAACTAGTTATATTATGTGACATAATTTATGTCTATGTTATAATTATCTCTCGAAAACAGGACCTACTGTATTAAATAGTTCCTATTTTATTCAAAATTTTACTAAATTTGGAATTTTTGTTTTTTAATATTTAAGTTTTGGTATAAATTTTTACAGTTATTGATCAAAATATAAGGCTTTCATAGGGTACCCGAAATTTTTCGATGTAACAAAAATCTTTCGTCGAAGTCTACATAGTTTAGTTTTTTGAATTTTTAACAATTTCTGAAAATTGAGATACAGGAGTAGTGGCTACGCCCATTTCTAAGCAAATTGTGGGATTTTTAAAGGGGGGGGATAATTTGTTTTTTTCTCGTTTCGGGGGGAAGAAAAAAAATTATTTTTTTTCAAAATGATGATAGTTTTGCATCTTCGACCGCAAGTAGGTGACCAGAAAACTTTAAAGACCGAAAATAAAAACTCTTACTTCTCAATAACTACACAATCGATTACTAAAAGTATTTTTGCAAACATATAACCTCGCACAACGCTATAATCTGGTCAAGCCAATTTTTCCAGCTGATCTGGTTCAAAATCAATATTTTATTTTTCGAAGAAAAGTTAAAAAACTGGCTCAGCCGGATTAAAGCACTGTGCAAAATTATATTTCTTTGAAAATTATTTTAGGGATAGGATGTGTAGTTATTGAGATAAATAAGTCTTCATTTACGGTCGCCATTTGAAGTTCCTAGTCGACGAACTTGAGGTCTGAGAGATGCGAAACTACAATCATAATGACACAATTTGTGATTTCAATCAAACTACTTTAGAAAAGACTAATATTTGACTTTAATAATTTAGTGAATTCATTTTTAATTTTGAAATTAATTTATTTTTCAAAGGTGGTTTCGAAGGTAAAATCCATGCTCCTGTTCCTTGGAGTGTTAATCATACTAATTCGTGGAGTATCGAAATCACTTTTGTTGGAACGAAACTAAAAGGTTTTGACTGTTGGAATGCAAATATAGCCAATCAGAAAATTGATGTGAAGAAACTTTCTACCGAATTTACCTTGACGAATCTCGAATATAATGGAAAACTTAACGGAGGTTTGCATTACGATATAATCAAATTAATTGATACTTATGTAATTAATACATAATGAATTTTATAACTTCGCCCCCCCCCTGAGGTACACAGTATCATACATACTTACTCGATAAAAACGAATGAGCACACCATCAACCTGAAGTTTGGCTTTTCACATTCTTCAACGAAGCCATCATTTCCATAGACCATTTCCATCTTTGCGATATAAGTTTAGAATGAGAGAATATAGTCGTGGTACTATGTCGCGCAATGGTTAGCATTCACCGCTATGGTCGAGGAGATCCGGGGATTTAATGAGAATAGCATAGTTATCTTGTTGTACCTATTTCAGAAGTAATTTTATTAGACGGGTTAACAATAAGTTAAAACATTTTGAGGAAAAATTAAGTATTCTTTTTTTATTGACTTTCCGTCTATTAAGACATTATTTAGTATGGATTCAGAAAATAAAGTTACTACCACCTGCTTTGCTGTGTTTTAAAGCACAAAAACCAAAATTATTATGGGGAAGTATCATTTTGGCAATTTATTTGAATGCAAATTTTTGATTTATCGAGTTAACACAGCAATGAAACTAGATCATAATCTACAAATATACTAATAAGGATTACTTTCGGGGATGATTATTTTGAGATTATTTATTTTGGTACGTGGCACCAACTTTCTATTTATATAATTATTTGAAATATGATTAGACGTTCTAGAACTTGCCGCATGGTGGTCACCAGCAGGCTTGTACCGATGAACTCGGTACGATGAACTCGGTGCGCGGCGATTCTGTGTACAAGCTATTACTCACCGTCTCCTATCATTTTGTAAGAAAAGCCAATCAAAGACGCGTATTATTTCACGCTTTTAGCGGTGGATCCTAAATGGGTTGTCAAAGGGATTGGTTTTGCGTGTGTTTTCCGTTCCCTTTTTGCGTAGGTCTAAGCAAAAATAAGGGAAAATAGGGATGGGGATATAAAATGCGGTCGGGATGCATCCCTTAATAACTCTGGTCAACAGGGTCAACCAAAAATTATTCTAATGAATTATTTTTGTAGATTAAAGAAAGATCTACCAAATTGCTCACAATTAGAAGAATTTTTCAAATAATAAAACAATTTTCTTTCAAATCAAAATAAATTTTTTAATATTTTCTCAAAATTCGATAATTTCTTCAAAATTTTAGCTTTCCTAATATTTGACAAATTTTGAAAAATTATACAAATGTCTTTAAAATTGACAAATTTCTGAAAAATTATACAAATTTCTTTAAAATTTGGCAAATTTCTTTAAAATTGGCAAATTTCTTTAAAATTTGGCAAATTTCTTTTTTAAATTTTGGCAAATTTCTGCAAAATTTGGCAAATTTCATCAAAATTTGGCAAATTCATCAAAAATTTTGGCACAAATTTCACAAAATTTGGCAAAATTTCATCAAAAATTGGCACAAATTTTCATCAAAATTTTGGCAAATTTCATCAAAAATGGCAAATTTCATCAAAATTTGGCAATTTCATCTAAATTTGAGAAATTCTTGAGAATGACAAGTTCTTGAAAATTTGACATTATTTTGGATAAGTGACAAATGTTATCGAAATTTTAAAAATTTCTTGTAAATTCGACAAATGTCTTAAAAATTCGACAAAGTTTTCAAAACTTTGACAAACTCTTTAGAACTTTGAGAACTTTTTTAAAACTTTGACAAACTTTTTTCAAAACTTGAGCCCTTCACCCGAATGGTGTGCGAACTTCAAATTCGATGAAATTTAGCACACAGCTTTATTGAACCCTTCCAGAAAGTATCAAATGTACAAAAAAAACTTTCTCAATCGTTTATCAAAGTTCTTAATTACCAAAAATCTATTGTTATTCACGCAAGTCTGCCTTTACCTGAAATAAAAAAAATGATAATCCATATTTAGTACAAATCAGTATTCTTGGTGATGTAGTACTACTATTGTGAATACAGTATTCAGTACACTCTTAATTCTAAATAAATTAATTAAAACAAAAGTCGGTTTTAAGACAGCGCTGAACCTAAACATTTGGTTCTAAATTTTTCATCAAGGATTATTGATGACGAGTTGAATAATGTGTCTGGTCCAAATCCTCGATCGAGAAACATCAATCATTTTCCGTCTCAGACTCTTCGGAATCATCATTTTGTCCAAAATGGAAAAATAGAAGTACCAGATGTACCTGGTCTTTCGATATCAGTTTCCTCAGAAACAACCATTTTAATCTCGAATGAGAGAGGGACAGTCAACGCGTGTTTTATATTAAGTTCAGAATAAATTCTCATGAGTTTCCAAGAATATTCTAGGAAAATCTCAGTATCTTATTTTTTTCGTACTTTTTCGGTTAAAAACGATAGATTAAATTATTCATTGGAAGTAAATTGTGTTTCCATTTATTAAATTAAATTAAATGGTCCATTTCCCCTGTGGCTGCCCTTTAATATCAATTTGGTTAAATTGTCCTCGTGGCCGATCTAAAATCTTCAGTTTGGTTAAATTGTCCATGTGGCCGATCTAAAATCTCAGTTTGGTTAAATGTCCATGTGGCCGATCAAAATTCAAATATTGCCTCTTCGCTGCCTTCATTTTTCAAGCTGAGAATTAATCGTGGTTAGAATGTCCTTATGGCCGCCTGTGATCGTATACTTATACTCTAGACTGCTGTTCCCAAAAAAACGCTTATGGCGCATTTTTTGCTGGTGTCAAATCCCAAAAATACTTCCGGTTTCACATAAAAACAAAAAAACGGTTCTAGCGCTACCTGTGGTAATTTTAGGTACATTATTTGTTTATACCGTCCCAGCATATATTCGAGGCGCTATATTTTTTTGCAGTGGAAATAAATTGAAAATAATTTTTTTTTTGTGCTCATTCCCACCTTGAAAGCAGTTTTGGGCATTTTTTGCACTTCACAAAATTTTTCATTTTATTGATATAATTAAATAATAAAAATAATTAAATTAACTCAGTCTCTAGAGAATATAAGTTTCCAAAATCCTTAAATTTTTTATATCTCTTTAGCACTGGACTGGCAAAAATGTTCTCACTTGACCTTAAGGGGGTTGTGGTGTGAATGTTGGAATTGCTGGGGAAAATAGCCCTTTCCTCAGTGGACTGGAAGGGTTGTAACGGGCAGATAAGATAAATGAGACAAAAATACGGGAGACTGAAACCTTCTCTATCACCTGCAAGTAACTTTTTATGATTTCTGGGTGAAGGATGGCTCACCGGTACCGCAGGTGAAAACTGGTAAAATATGTTCTCAATTCACCACAAAATCGGAGTGTGTCGGTCAATTTTTGTTTCAAATTGAATAAACATAAATTTATGAAACCTACGAAATTGTCATATTTTTGTCCGTTATTTCGTTGAAAAATTATTCTCTGTTTGTTTTAAGACGGTAAAAATTAAATTCAG
The DNA here is from genome assembly GCA_004367855.1 of Oikopleura vanhoeffeni. Lineage (NCBI taxonomy): Eukaryota > Metazoa > Chordata > Appendicularia > Copelata > Oikopleuridae > Oikopleura > Oikopleura vanhoeffeni. The sequence goes on from SCLH01000365.1 coordinate 112,161, forward strand.
AAATTCTCTTTAAAATCGGAATAAGTCGGTCAATTTTATTTCGAATTGAAATAAAACATAAAACGTATGAAACCTACGAAAAATTGTCATATTTTGTCCGGTTATTTCGTTGAAAAAATTATTCTGTTTGTTTTTATACGTAAATAAGTTCATTTGGTTTAATCCCAGCGGTTTATTTCCCAAGGTTGTTTGTTGTCCTGACGCGCCTACGCGGGACAAAATTACCATGCGTGGGCGCGCTTAACGGATTGGAACCAATCAACATCTCATACACACTCCGCACGAATTATTTATTATTTTTAAGAATAAATTATTGTTATTGACGGATACTAGAAAAATATAAAACTATTTTGTTCCACTCATGCATCTTTCATCCACAACCCTTTAAGTCAACGCAGAATTAATCAACTCAATTTCAGTATATCCCCTATTCACACTTTTGTTAATATCCCGGCCCTGATTAGAAAACGTAGTGTGTTTTAAGTAGTAGGGCCGGGATATTAACAAAAGTGTGAATAAGGATATTATTCCAACATAGTAAAATCCGAGCAGGTCCGAACCGATCACGTCCGAGCACCGAACCGATCCGATCCGATCTTGACTTTTCAAATCGGGCTTCCGAACCGAACCGATCCGATTCACATTTTTTTCAAAACTCGGCGTCCGAACCGATCCGATCCGATCTTGTAAATTTTGAGGCCCGAAATTTCCGAACCGACCGATCTTGAAAATCTGCTCGGATGCCCTTCCCTGGTACAAAAGAAACATTTTTACGACCGCTACCTCCTCAACTCACACCTTTTATTTTTTTGACCTCAATTCTTTTCCCCAACCCACTCAATCTCAAAAACGTTTATTTCTATTAAGCGCGTGTTCGAATCCACTATTGTTGTCTTAGTGACTGGCTTGAGTATGAGTATAGGCATGGCCGCATGGGTGCTTGATATTGGAACCGCTAAATTTGATCGGTGTTGAATCACTCAAGCAATCACTAAGACTTCATTAGTGGATTCGAAATCGCCGCTATAGAGATAGTTAACTTTTTTGAGATAGAGTTCAGTTGGTAAAAAATATGATCCACTTCACTTCGGTATCTGCTGTTCTCAAT
>SCLH01000365.1:113289-129888 GCA_004367855.1 Oikopleura vanhoeffeni
ATATCTGTCAAAAGTTTTGTTTCCTCATAAGATGGAGTACAAAGCAGGTGCTATGGGCGTCCGAGCTAAAAATATCTTGTCGAAATTACGAGCAGGTCCGAGCAAACCGCATTCAGTGGGGGGGGATTCGGGTTTTTCCGAACCGATCCGATACGTTGTTTCAAATCGGGTGCCGACCGAACCAGCCGATCTTCAAATTTTGAGATTTGCTTCCGAGCAGATCGAACCGATCACATTCGATCACAAAATGTCCCGATCTGATCGATATGGGTGATCGGGAATCGGATACCTTTCTTTGCGCCACCGTGAAGCTAATAATTCAAAATTAATGCTTTAAAAAGCGTGTTTTTTCATTAAATTTCATAAAAGGTTATTTATACTATTTCAAATTATTATGTCAGAAAATGACGGTAATTGACTTTCAAATAGGACATTACAAGTAAGGCGTTTTATTTTATCACGATTTCAAATATTTTTTCTCGAGATTTAATAATAATCCTAAAAGATTTCGAAAAAGTCTGCAATCGTACAGGGTAGGCCGATATCGCCGAAAAACTACGCAATTCACCGTTTTTTAGGCTCAATAATAGATTTTCAATAATCGATGAATTGCGATATCGCCCAAATGTGCCATTATCGCTTTTTTGAGTTTATATTTCAAAACATGATTGGGACGTCATGAATACGTCATTTAAAAAATTGAATTCCCAAATTTTCTTCCAACTTTTCTAGGAATACGTTTGATAAAGCATACTTAATTCTAACGGAATTTGGTGATACAATTTATTGAACCTATTAAAAACTCTTATAAAAAAATTACCAATCGGCATATGACGTAATTTCCACCGCCTACACGTTTTTTATTATTAGTGAGCAATAATTTCGTATTCTGTTCCCATATCGGCGAATTTGCCACATATCGCCGAAATTTAGCTACCCGATATATGTTGGAGCCGCTAGTTATCATTTTCATTCGCAATAATTTTTTTTCTATTCTTTGAAGAATAAAATAGAAAATGAAAAGTGTCCACTATTGAGATGTGTCATGTCGTCAAAATTTGGAGCAATAGAATCGACTATATAGTAGTACAATGATGCGCATTCAGCTGTTTTCTGGAAACCGTATTATGAACTAAACTTATAGTCTATGGTCACCACAATGCTGCTAGAGCGAAAATGAATAATTTTTGTATATTTCTGCTAACTTTGACGTAAATTGCTTTCACGCGTCCAAATTTGCTTATTTCATTATTATTTTTTGAAATTGTACATTTATTTTTTCTGTTTTCTTTGAAATTCAAAGTTGAATAAATAAAAAATTCAACAATGAGCTATATATGGAGATTCTGATTGGTCTTTAATTTAGCCCAATCAAGATTGCCAATTTGGATGACCAAAACATGCGCATAAAGTCGATTTTTGGGGAGGGTATAAGAAACTTTGTGACTAGGATGCCCATAGGTGGCGCTAGAGCCGATTTAATTATATTTGAGGCCGGAAAAGAATTTTTGTACGAAAAAATGTGCCAAAAGCTGTTCTCTAGAACTTTATTGTTAATTATGTCTAGGGTTAGGCCACTGGGATTTCTCGATTTTAAGTTGGCCATACAAATAAATTTTACCTGTACTAATACGTTGTCGACCCTAACTTAAGAAGGATATGACTTAATAATTCTCAGACCATACTAGGTGGCGTAAATTGTGTTTAAAATATCAAAAATCCGTGATTTTATTGGAAAAGTACCTTGGGAAAACCCGGGAACGTTTCCTCACCATGCTTATCAAATGCGAAATGAAAAATAACTTGAAAAAAATATCTAATTTTTTTGTGGGATTTGTGTGATTTTTTTTTCTAAGAAAAACTGAATAAACTCATAATTATTATGGGTGATTAAAATCTTGTTTCTACATACGATTTTTTTAATTTTTCTTGCCTCAGCCCATAAACTTATTATCTTTCTAAACAAATAAAAAAAATCCATTTTCAACCAAAAAATTTTGACAAAAAATAATATTTTTTAATAGTAAGTTGAAGTGCTGCCTTAGTCTTATTAGAGGTAATTTAGCAGACGCAGAATCCAATTATTATTTATAAGACAACCCTATCGGTCTGGTTTTTTCGTTTAAAGACATACACTGTAGCTGAGTTCAAACTTTTTTTCGAGAAAAAAAATCATCAATAGTTTTCGGGGATAACTTGGATTTTTTTATTTTTAAAAACTTGAAAAAAAGTTAAAATTTCAAGTGATGCTAAAATCAAGCTTTTGTGTATGATTTGCCTGATGTTTGTTGTCGCTACCAAAAAACTTATGCTCTTTTATAGACAAAAATTCAACATATTCTGAAAAAAATTCCAAAAAAAATTGATTTTTGTCAAAAAATGTCAAACCAAAATGTTTAACTTTCGATTCCCATATTGGATTTCGCATTTTGATGTCAACGACTACAATACTCGCACTCCGTAATATTTTTTAAAATCAAAGGGGAAAAATAAGCTCAAAATTGGCCGAAAGCAGATAAAAGGATTCTATGTTTTTAATTTAATTTGTTTGAAAAATGAGCTCCAATAAGCTAAAGGCCAATAAAACGATATTCTAGGTTTTTTATTTAATTTTGTTGAAAATGAGCCCCAATCGGCCGAAGGCAGATAAAGGAGGATATTATATATTATAATTGAATTTTTGTTGAAACTGAGCCCGAAATCGGCCGAGGCGATAAAGGGGATATTATATTTATAATTGAATTTGTTGAAAACTGAGCCCGAAATCGGCCGAAGGCCGATAAACGAGATTTTGTTTTTTATTCAAATTTGTTGAAAAATCGGACCAAAATCGGCGAAGGCCGATAAAAGAGTATTTTATGCTTTTTATTCAAATTTGTTAAAAAATGAGCCCAAAATCGGCCGAAGGCCGATAAAAGGGGATTTAGTGTTTTTAATTTGAATTTTTTAATAAAAGAGCACCAAATCGGCCGAAGGCCGATAAAAGGGGATTTTGTGTATTCAATTTTAATTTTTTAATGAAAAATTCCCAAATCGGCCGAAATTTAAGAGTTTTTTTGAAATTTATCATTTTTTTTCAAAATTTAACAATAATTTATTTTTTTAATGCTGAATGTGAAAAATATGCACCTAAATGGAAAATATGCTTTTTTTAAGTTTTTGAAAAAAAAATATAAAACTTGCATGATAATGATCTTATTGGCATACCAGTATGAAGCCACCATTCTATAGACCATATCAAGAAGTTCCCAACCCAAAAATTTTATAACCATGAAATTTTTTGACCACATATTTCAAGAAAATCGAAAATTATGATAAATTTTTGGTGAACCGGTAATTTTGGTCACCTTTAGCGTGGACGCTAAGAACCCCCCAAAACAGGCATTGGAGAGTTTAATCGAGCCCAATACATTCGAAAATATTCATTTTAAAAATTACAGTCATTTTTTGAAATTCTTAAATCAAAACTTAAAAATAAATGTTTGCAAATTGTTAAAGAAAAAAAAGTGCAAACAAAGTTTCAAGAAATTTTGTCAAATGTTCGAGAAAAGTTATCAAATTCCAAACAAGTTTTCAATAAGAAACAAATTTTAGAACAAAAGAAATTGTCAAATTTAGGGAAATTTTCAAGATTAAAATTGTTAAATTTTTTCTTTATTTTATTTTGATTTAGAAAAAAATGTTCCCAATTTCAAAAATATTTTTCTAAATTATGGAAAAACACTTCAAAATTTTTAAGAAAATTTACAAATTTTTCAAAAAACTTCTCTTTTTGAAAATAATTCAGGTGATAAAAAATGAATGTACTGAGTAAATTCTGTAATTAGGATTGTCGAATTAAAACGACACATAAATGTGTAAAGTAATCGAGGGTTTTACTCTGTCCCAATTCTAAAAAAACAAACAAAAAAATTGATAGTTTAGCTTATAAAAGTAGTTAAATTAATTAATTAGTTAATAAATTAGTTCTGAAATTAAGTAACTGCAAGATTCTTCTGTTATTCTCACTTAAACAATTAGAGATGAATGAGGGAATTAAACCCGGACCCTTTCAACCAAAGCGCTGAATGCTGACCATCACGCCACAACGACCACGAGTATATTTTCTTCTTCCAAAGTCATATTGCAAAGTCGGAACTGCACCTTTGTAGGATGTGTAAAGACAAACTTTCGGTTTATGGTCTGCCCATTTTCATTCGATTTTATAGAGTAAGTATGTATCATATTATATACTGGAAGGCTGTTAATATTTAATGAAATCCTTGTCGTGGTGGTCTGCGATCTTGCCTTGTACGCTCGTCATCATGGTTCCACTTCCGCTATACCGTATAGCCTATACCGCGGTATTCGCATCCCTTTTTAAGAACCCAAAAGGGAATTATTCTGAAAAAAACGTATAATTTTGATTCTATAATACTAAAATAGCTTGATTAAATTTTGAAATTAAAACACATAATGAAAATTATAAATTGACTATATACCCACTATAAATTGACTATCTATCGCCCACTATAAAATTGCCCACTAAATTTCCCACTATAAATTGATTGCCAAATTATTACGATGCTAACCTTTGCGAAAAATATTTCTCAAAAAGTTCGCAGTCAAAAAAAATATCTGACGATGATTTGAAATAAATCGAAAGCTTATATAAATGTAGTTTTACTATAAAAAATGCATATAATATATCTCGGCAACAAACAAATAATGAAAATTATTGATCATTTTTGTATGTATAATTATCAGAGTATGCGGAAATTGAAATTTCGAACATTGCCACATTATGTATTTATACATAAGCAAAAATTTAAGTATTTCAACATCCCCCACATTATGTGTTAATATATAATGTTCTTTATTTTCTTTCGAAAAATTTTTTTTTAGCAAAAATTGAAAATACTGAACTTTCACTTGCCGTCTTATAATTTTGTGAAATTTCTTTCCTTTGGGTCTCCCCGGGACTCACACAGAGACTCTCCCTTTTCATTTTTGGCACTTTTAACAAGATTATTGAGTTAATTTAATATCGAAAATTTCCTCAAGAAGGGGGAATTCACCACTGCGATTATTTATCGACTTTATCAATCATTAAATTTAGGCGAACAAACTGATGTCGGATTTCACGCAAAGCTCGAGCCCGAGGAAAAGTCCCCAAAGGCTTACATCAAATTTAATGGGCGATTAATATTAAACGAGCTCGATCCCAATTTTGTCCTAGATCTTGAGGCGCCGCCACCAGAGCTAGTTACAGACTCTGCCAAACCGTCAAATAGCTCGGATGTGGTGGTGGTTGAAAAAGATGACGCTGTCAACGATTTTGGTCTACGAGACGATTTGAAGGAAGAGGAGGATCTCTTGCCAGAATGTAGCTCATTGATTGTAACGGTGACCAATAGCACTACAAATAGCACCACAAATGACACTATCCCAGCTGAACCATGTCGAGAGGCTATTGACCCAAACCGGCTTCCGACAGAAACACCACCCTCAATTCTGAAAGATTTTGACTATAATTATAAGGAACGGTTTGAATTTATGATTTTTAACGTACAGTTTTATTTTGACGTCTACTAGACATTCGGAATTATATGATTTGACAGTGTGTATTATTTTCTGGCTGCATTACCTAAATACACAATGTCAAACTACGCCATAGCCTATACGTCTATAGGCTATAGTCTATAGCGCACTAGTGTTAAGAGGGTTCCTATTAGGGGGTCATTTATGAATTTTAGGAGTGGCTTTTTCTATACTGAATCAGTATTACTGATTATGAGTCCTAATTGATGACCCAAAAAGAAGAAAAACATTATATTTTCGGTAGGGCCAAAAAACCATGATAAATTTGAATTAGTCTTGTAGACTGAATTTTATAAATTCTTAAAATTTTCTGAATCGTACTGTTTCAAACAGTGATATTTTCCAATTTTTTTGTTCGAGAAAGAAGTTTACCTTGCTTTATTTCATTTTATTTTAGGCTTTAATTGTTTTCAATTGTAGTTGTGCTACAATTTAACTCATTAAAGAATATTTTCATTTTCTTTAATTTTTCTAAATTTTAAAGTTAGGAAAATTACATGCTTAACCCCCACCTGCACGAGCGTGTTTCATAACACAGAGACCAAAAATATTTTGGGGAAGTGTCATTTTGGCCGGCGGAATATCGGAACAGACCCCCGATAGTTCCCCTTTATTTTTAATTTCAAGAATTTTGGTGAGTTCTAGAAATTTATCATCAGACCGGAAATGCATTATGTGGATGTNGATATGAAATGTCCTATATCATCAATGGACCCTGAACTTAGACAAATCATCTAGGTACGAGTGCTATGTAGCATAGTTCAATTCACAGCGGCCCCCAAGATCGGCGTCAACGATTCGTGACTGCACTTCATTCTCGCTCATACACACTCGCTCCCCTTTTCTCGTTTCATCTTAGACTAATTACAATGTAGCGCACTCGTACCTAGATGATTTTTCTTATAGTCAGTTCCATTGAGGATAATATATATACAGTCAGAAACTTTGATCAATAACTTTGAAGAAACATTCTTCCCTCAATATAACTTTTGTTGAAGTAATATTTTCAAAGTAACTATTTCAATCCGTTGGACAATATATGCAGTTTTTGTGGCTTGTAAACAAAATTTGCGGTACTGATAGAACAAATCCAACGCGTTTTGCGTCATTTCTGGGATTATGTCTCGGTTTGTCAGAATTGCATATATTTTTAAAACATTAAAATCATTGCGAAGCAAAATTTGTCAAAAAAGGAAATCCATACTGACGAATTCCAAGTTTTGACATGAAGACAGAAAAAACAGATAATTTGCTTAACTTGATCTGATTCCACGGAAGTTTGCTTTTTTATAACTAGTAATTTACATAACAAAATGTGGAAGATTTTTTCGATTATGTCTAAGATCGCCAAAAAAACTAAATGCAATATATCCTTTTTCTATTAAGAAAATAAATTTCAAGACTTGTAACAAAGATTTTTTGAATATTTATTTGAAAAAATTGTTGTTGAATAATTGTGTCGAAATATGTTATTTCGGATTTTTTTTGTAATTTTTTAAAAAAAATTATGTGTAGAATATCATGTTTTTGGAAAATTTAACACAAAAATTAAAAAGAATCCAAAATAACATTTTCGGAACAAAAATTCAGAAAACTTTTTTAATACTAAATCCAAAAAAAAATCAGACAATATGTTTCTAAAAAAATCAAAAAAATATTCGACAAAAAAAATCGAAAAAGATCCGAATGCGACAAAAAAATAAACTTATTTGACATTTTGATGTACGACAAAGCAGCGTTTTGGTTAACAATAGCAAGCTATTGGGGTGTAATTTCGAACTTTTATACCATTGCGGAGTGTTCAAATAGCTATTATTTGCCATTCTTATCTACTCATTAAAATGTCTATAAGTAAATGAAAAATTTTATTGTACCGTTTGATTGCCTTTGTAAAAATAATGTACGAAGATATTTTGAAAGCGGATCACAAACATAAAAATACGAAAAAATTGAGAAAGTAAACAAGGAATTCAGCCTTATCCTGGTTCTGAATTGGCGTTGCGAACTGAGTAAACTTTCGCTGCAACTGTTGCTCAGGGATTCTTGAATAAACTTTGGAGGACGGAATTAGCTAAGTCTTTAGGGAATGATGCAAAAAAGACCGGCCAATCAGATCGCCTGAAATCCGGCATTGTAATCAAGAGCAACTTCACTTGTGGTAACTTGTCGCTCGCTTTGTGTTAGTTATCTTTATCGTCGGGTCCACCACTAATGCACCCTTAATAATTAAATATATTTTACGTTGAAATTATGCACTACACTATTTACGTTAATCTGTACGTTATGAGGTCGAGTGGAAAAAAGAACAAATAATATGTTTTGTTTACGATTTGTTGGCATATACGAATCAGGCTTGGTAAAAACGGAAGGGGAATAAAGGTGAAGGGAACTTCCCCTCTTCCCTCCCCGGGAAGAGCCAACAGTAACGGAACGTTCCCTTTTAACAAGCCTGATACGAATTAGGAACCCTCAGCGGCAAAAAGTCCAGCCGATTTGAAAAATATAAACGGGCGCGGGATACTAGCAGCCAATCAACACATGCATTTCAGATAAGCATAATGAAATCCGCCTTTATTGAACCGGTAGTGCAAGTATATTCTCGAATCAAATCGGGCTGAAACTTGTACACTGAATCTATAAAATATTTTATGCTCGAGTAAGAAAATTGTAGATTCTGATTGTGATTTTCGTGAAAAAATAATATTTTTTCTTAATTCTAAAAGTGTAGTATCCCAAACATTTAGCAGAAACCTTCCAATTTAGGTCATTCATTTTTAATGAAAAAAATATGTTTGTCAAAAGAAAAAAATCTACAGCACAGCAACATTCTGAAGAGTTGTTTTTACTGATTTTAAATCGTACGAAGGAGCCTGCTTCATCATCTGTTCAAAAACACCGTAACGATAAGGATACATCGTACAGAAGAAGGGTGTTTACGGATTTTTCCGGAAAAATGGTAATGAATGAGATAAATTAACAAATTTCAAACGTTTCGCTTTATTAATAAAAGTATCTCAGGATTTTCAGACTTTGAATATTATCGTCTTTTAAATTATTTGCAAAATCTTACGTAAACGTTTGCGGGAATTCGGTCCTGTGCTCTCTAAATACCTTCCGCAAGGTGCTGGTTTGTTGGCCACGATGAAGCCTCTATGATGCGGATTTTGCGGGTATTATCTCCAAATCCGATAACAAACTTTTCCCCAGGGCTTCTCCGATAAAATAGCCGATGTTCCTTAGCAAAATTAAATGCCGAATGCCTTGGCCGTGGATTCAGAGGCCCATTATGCAAAGAAACGCCGAGTTTGCCGCATATCTCAATGGTGCCCATGTCCATGACGTATAAAAGCCCTTTTGGGGTAAATTTAATATTTCTTATTTTCATCAGGTTTCAATGCAATATTTCATAATCGGTTTAATTATAAGTATTTCGCAACGTCACCACGCGTCACTTGGCGATAAAAGCTGCACAGCCGAAGACGTTTTATCGTCCCAACTAAAACCTCGCTCGGCCAGATGTAAACATCATCCACGAGTAAATCGAGTACGGGCTAATTGATAATAGTCATGTTTTCCAGTAGCGGCGATAAAGCCACAGTCCCCCCAGACAAAGCTCGTCTGTACCCGAGGATTTGTAGAAAACACCAAATTTCGGGAACAGGATTGCTTGATAATCACATTATTCACTAAAAAATTTTATTTATTTATCAGAAAAATCTATAAATTTTCAAGCTCTTTGATGCCTACGGGTAACCCCCTTAAACGTATTTGACTTTATTTAATAGATTTCGAAATTATATGACTTTGACCATATAAAAACGATACAAGTTGAAAAACGTTTATTTTTTTACATTATAATCTAACAAATGTATTATACAGTATAATTTATACTGATAATAAACGGTAAATTATTAGCAAAATTTTGATTAAAAGTTTTTTTGCAAAAAATGAAACAAAAAAGTGCTTTTAATTAAATCCACAAATGGCTTTTCATATAAAGGATATTCCGTAGCGAGCGAGGACTTTGATCGCCAAATAAGATAAAAACAAGCTTACGGCCAAAATTATAAATTTGCGCTATAATAATTAAATTGATTGAACAAATTTTATCAAGAGACATTGTGGCCGAAATTCCACAAATTGTTGAGCAAAATCTTCTAAATCTTTTTTAGGGGGTTGGACATTGCAATTTGCTTGCACGAATGAAGCTTGCTTTGTTCATAAATTTAAACAAACAAAATACCGTTCCGAGTAAACGGGTCTGTGAATCGATTGAACTAATTAAAATGCGCAAATGACGTCATAGTCCTATTTTAGAAATTACTATCCGAAATTGCGAATATGAAAAATGAAATAAAAATGTTCGTCATGAAAATAATTTTCGAGTAATTCGACTATAACGAATCAAAATCTACCATCGAAAATTTTTTATATATATGGATACCGGACCTCAAGAGGACCAAATCCTAACTATTTGAATGATACAAACAACGCAAGATATTAGCACCCAATCAAACGCCTTGATTGCGGAATAGGCCGATTCATTGGTCAAGTTGAGAAAAGGATAAACCAATCAAATGCTCAGATTTCGCATTTTCAAATATTTTAGGATTTGTACTCTGAGGTCGGGTAATCCATATTGTAAAAATATATATATTTTTTATCATTCTTCATTATAAAAAAGTATTTTGCAATGAAATACAGTGTGCGCAGCAACCTTTGATCACGGTAAATCAGAAAAAATTGAAAATTTTCTTTTTTGCATTTGTTGCGTAAAATATTTCATACTCAAAATTGTTTTTCTTGAAATATATAATAAAATATATTAACGAGTTATTCGAACGTTTACGAAAACCGTATTTTTTGTTTTAAACGAAAACGTAAACGTACATTTTGAATAATTTTGTATGACACTCCGCGAGTTATTCGCTCGCTGCTTATATCGTTTACACATAATATAAAACAGCGTTTTACGGAAGAATAATTTTTTTACAGTTGAACATTTCAAGAAAAGTTAAAGCCCGTAAAAAAGTAGTGAGAAATACCCAGCAATTACAAAAATATGACATGGCCAATCCCCTTAAATAAAAATAAATGTTCTTTAGGCCCTAAATTTGTCCGAACTTCTCCTAAACGAAACTTTTTTTTTCTTTTCGTGTTAAGGGGGTAGGTGTCGCTTTTTTGGTACACTTTCATCAACGGCCTCAGAACAGTTCTAGGCAGTGTAAAAAATTGAGTGAGGATCATGAGTGAGCGGTACTACATCAATCCTTGTTTCGTTTGTAGATTAAGCCTCGTCTAACGATTAACACATCTCAAAGTCAACCTTGTTACATCACACGCACCAGGTGGTGAGTCTATTCTAGAGCACTAAACGTTTTTTAAAAATCTATCTCTTTTAGACCTCACATACAAAGCGATCTCAAAATTACACAAAGTAGCAAATAAATTGAGAACAAAAAAGTGATGAAGGAATTTTTCGATTTAAAATTTTTTTTCTTCTAGAATCTCACTTTAACGCCGATTTTGCCAGTTTTTGACTTCAAACTCTATCTTCTTTAGACGAATATTTAGAAATGTAGCCATTTTCTCGACTAGGTAGATAAATATAATGCGGTAAAAGTGATGAGAAGGAATTTTAGAATAAAATTTAGAATCTAGAAAATTGAATTGAAACGTGAACCGGAAAATGAAAAGTCGAAAAAGTTCGTCTGAGTCAAACAAAAGTACCACCAAATTGAAGCTGGAGATTTCACTGATCAAAAAAGTTGGCTTACAGCTAATCAAAAGCTTTTCAACCAATCAGCGTCAAATTCGATAATTAGGTTAACATTTGGCTTAAAAATAATTGAAATTTCTAGAATTCGATTAAGACATTTCCGATAATTTAATGTCATGCATCGTTTTCGTGGGTCATATCACCAATAAAAAATGTTCATATCATGGTGGTATAACCGGTTTTATGCGGGTTAAAGCAAAAAAATATTCGAATTTTTGAAAATTCTAGATTTTGTCTAGATTGTTTTGAAAAATGTATTGCCACCATGAGATTCCTTGGGTCAACTTTAGTCATAACCGATATTAATGTATCATAAATTAATTCTATAAAGGGCTAAAAAAAAACCGACACCTACCGCCCTTAAATGATATCTAGTCGTTCAAACCGGCTAAAAGTCAAAGTTCTTGCACTAAAGTTGTAGCAAACCAACACGTTGCCATCGTGAATATAAACGACACTGAGAAGAGTTCTCTTAAAATAATTAAATCCGTATCAAAGGCTTTATCAGGGTTAAAAATTCTTTTTCACGAACGACAAAATCTGACTTTAAACGCGACCAAACCGCTGTAATGATCCCAATGCCGATTGATATCGCGACTTGGTGCATTAATAGAATAAGCCATAATGATCACCTTAAATCAGAATTTGCAAATACTATCTCCAAGTGAAAAAACGATAGATGGATTTGTGGTGTCACTAACTAGTGACTCACTAGCCTAGTGACCAAGAAATGTCAAGTGTTTTGGGTTATCAAATTTGGATTAAAAAATGAAAAAATACAGATTACTTTATCTAGTTTCCTCTCAAAGCAGAATCACCCAAATTCTCTACAAAATTAAATTTGTTTTTGTTAAACAAATTTGTAAATTGGTTACAGGGGGTACCATAAGTCCGGCAGATTGGTACATTTTTCCAGAGCAATGCTATAATATTATTAGAAAGAAAAAAATGTGAAATTTATTTTTTTATTTTTCATCTTCAAAAAAAGTGTTCATTCTTGCAAACGTTTATAATTTTATTTTTTAACATAACTAAGTAAAGCTGTAAAAATATAAAAAAAAATTTCACTGTACATCCATATTCCAACTAAACCCGACTATAGAATTTAACTATGATAAGCTGCTTATCATAAGCATGAAAAAATATACCGACTATTAATCTTTCGTAAGTTATAGTTGACTCCAGTCTGCCCGAGTTTATGGTACCCCCCTAAATTTTATAAAAATACAGATCAAAAATGATTTGGTAAAATGACTGTGATCTACAGCTACGTTAGTTCTCGTCGAAAATATATTTTTAGCCAAAAAAAGTGATTAAAAGTATTAAACTGATAGCGTGTCACCGTCAGGAAAAAAAATTTTGACGTTTAACAGCGATTCCTGATTCGTCAAAATTTTAAAACCAATCAAATTTGAGCATTTTCAAATTTTGCTGTTTTTAATTTTGAAAAAATCAATGAATTTATAGAAATAATTGATATTTTACCTGCATCCCTTATCAGCAAATTTCATCACTGCTTCCGCATTTTTTTTTATCATCAGAATTAACATAGGGCATTCCTCTGTCAAATTTCTTAATCGCAACAGCTCTTCTATAACACAAACTAGCTGCAGCAAACGCCGCTGAATATTCTGCCGCGCAATCAGTCCGCCTTTTTTAGAGGTCAGTTTAAAGTTGGTCTCCAGCGAACCTTTAACAATAGTTTCGGGCCTTCCCAATTCCATGATCAAAATCAGGTCCCTACGAGGACAAAACTTCGACAACCGTCGCGTATCAGTGGGTTATAAACTACGGTTTTATTGCAGCCAATCAGTGCCCCCATAAAAGTAGCTCAATCATATTTTCAAACTCTCCGGAGGCGTGATAAGCATCCCAGTAGTGTATTCAGAACCCTTTGATTAGGGTTGCGCACCGGGATAAAATAAAAATTGAAAATAAACATAGAAAAATTAATCAATGGCATTTTGGGACAAAAATCATGAAAAATACGATTTAAAAAAAAATCGCCATCTAGTCACCAAAATCTGGTTGGTCAATTATGCTTTTTAAATTTTTATTATTTTAATTTAAATTGAATTTCATAACAAATATAAATTATCGTTAATTTTCCATTACGAGGAACTTTTTCAGAACCAAGAGTAGATATTGTTAAAAATAATAGAAAATTGCGAAGGCGGATTTTTGAAAAATTTCTCAAAATTTGGTCAAAATAGGGTTGTAGAAATTTGATTTTTTATTTGCACGAGGTTGCGCACTCGTCCAAATTGGCTATTTTAAACATAAAATCTAAAAAATTTGAGTAAACAACCCCGTAAAAAATTTTCGATAATTTTCTTGCTTTCAATTTCTACCTAAGAACTTTGTTTTTATTATAAGTTAGAAACCCCGTTAAATAGTCATAAAATTCTAACCGTGCGAAACCCTACCCAAGATAAGACTGTCATAGAATACGCCAAAGGATAGCCAAATTTCAGGTTGTCCTCCCGCATCGTAATATCCACCAGTTAAATCTACGGCTGATCCGTTGTAATTTCCTTTATCATAAAGTGCTGAGTCGCCTCTCCCAGGGTATACGGTTGTTTTCAGGCAGTTTTTCCAGATCGTGTGCTTCGTAAAACATAATTGACTTTGAGATCACATCCTTATTTAGGGTTCTATTTTTTGGAAAATTAGCTTTATAAATTTACTACAGTAAGTTTTACAGTATTGTACCCCAATGTGTTTTAGCTTTTGGGTGTTCCCCGAGGAATTCACGCCTTAACCAATCAGAGCGCGACTTGGTTAGTTTAATTTAAGGGGCGTTTTAATCTCCCAGGGGAACACCCCAAAAGCTAAAACACATTCGTATAGTTCTAAATTAATTTTGGTACACTAAGCATGTAATGGCAGCCACCATTAAATGGCTTACCCCCACTTGCACGAGATGTCCTACCCCCCCTCTCACCTGCATGAGAGTGTTTCAGAACACCACACATTGTTAGGGCGCGCACCGGTAAAACTACAGTAGTTGATACAAATTTTTTGACCTCGCGGGGCCCGCGGGGTGTTTGACCCAGAAAAAAACGATTCCGGGCACAAAAAAACGTTTTTGGCCATCTAGTGGTCAGAAACTGACTTTTTTAAAACGCCCATTCCAGAGCACTAACTTCGATTTTGAGCATACAAAACTCCATTTACTTGATTTTCAGAATTAGGGCCGTGTCACAAATAAATTTGCTACCTTGTAGATCATTATCTGTTCCAGTACTGTTTAACTGCATTAAACAAGAAATTACATCCACATAATGCATTTCCGGTCTGATGATAAATTTCTAGAACTCACCAAAATTCTTGAAATTAAAATAAAGGGGAACTATCGGGGGTCTGTTCCGATATTCCGCCGGCCAAATGACACTTCCCCAAAATATTTTTGGTCTATAAAGAAATCTTCTGGCACGAATTCTTCGACCTGCATACTGTCGGACAAGTTCAGGGAATCCTCGGATATTTCGCTAGAAAACGATGGCGGTTCGGGCAGGTTTGGAATTCCCCGTTCTGGAAAATGAACCATTTCTAGTTCGAATATGCTCATCCAGTTAGGGCCAACGAACCGATTTTCTTTTATTGCCGCCAAAATGACTCGAAGCATTGGCAGATTGTCTTTGAATTGTTTTTTCTTCGACCGTGTTATATTTTTCTGTCCCAGCGGTTTTTATCACCTCTTCTAGCACCTCGACAGAAATTAAAGCATATTCCTGGAATTGCGGGAAAATATTGCTGTAAAAAATTAAATCGGCCATATTATTGTTTGGCAATTTTGTTTTGATAATTATTCTAAAAAAATATATGCTTATATTTACCTATGCTCCTGAGCGCTAACACTAAACAGGTGAGGCCCATAAAAATGTGAGCGGTACAAAACGCGAATACTTGTCGGTGTGTAAATGGTATCCTACATAAATCGACCCAAAAGCTTAATTATTTCCGTATGACACCCTGGGCTTAATATTTTTACAAACGCGGCCGGGCTTCTTTTTACCCAAAATGCCGTCCAAATCATTTCTTAAGTTCTCTAATCCTAGTAATAATTTTTCGTTATCTTTATTATATCGACTCAAAATTTTATCGACAATGGCCTCTTTTTTAATTTCAAAAATTGGGTCGTAAATTGTATTTACCATTAATTTTAGTATTTCTGGAATTTTTTTTAGTTGTTCACTGTCAAGCGACCGTGCCATTTTTTTTCTTTTTCTAGAGGTAGTTTTTTCCGGTATTTTTATGTAAGAAATAGACGATTCTACATTAATTTCATTTTCATCGAGAAGTGGTGGGAGATGATCTTCGGTCTCAGAGTCACGCTGGGTTTCAATGGACTTCAAATTTTCGTCAAAAATTGTGTCAAAAAGTTTATCGGTCTCTGCGGTATTTTCAAAGACTTCTGACAAAATGTCATCGAGGTCATTTTTTTTCTCGCGGTATAAACTGACCATATTATCGAAACTATATTTTGTCTCACGGCCTCTAAATTTTTTTCTTAAGTACATTTTATTTGGCGCTAGACTTTCCGGATTTCCGATATAAAATATCGATTAATTTATTTTTAAAACATAATAGTTTCAAAAGTTTTTATTTGTTATATTGATTTTTTGAAAATAACTTTAGTTTTAACTTGAGCGAGTCAAGTTTGTTTAAAAAAAGATTAAAATGGCCCCAATTCGTGGTTCCGGAGAAAGAGATGCCATTAGGTTGAACTTTGTGAGACAAAAAATACAAAGAACAATAGCGATCAATACTCGCTCAATAACTTATGCGTTGAATACGTTTTGTGGAAATGATTATAATGACTTACTTAATTATGAATACAAAGCCATTGTTAATCAAAATGAAGAGCCTTCCGTACCAACAAAAGTTTTTGATTTCCAGAATTGGTCTCTAAATGACATCAAAATGATAAATTCTCGCGATAAAATGCCAGACGAAATTATAAACGAGCTTCTCTCGTCACTAAATATTGATGGAGAAGAAAGAGCTATCAAATTAATTCCCCGTCATAATCCCATTGATTACACAAAATTCAAAAATTTGGATTACCTCGGATATTATTCTATAGTAACATCCGATGGAGTACAAAGTTACGAAGAAACTTATTTTGAAGAAGACCAAAATAATTCGTCGAGCGATACGGAGTACTATAATAATAGACTGAAATTATTTTACAAAGCGACTTTTATGTACCGCGCAATGAGAACGTCTCAATTTAT
>SCLH01000365.1:130289-140938 GCA_004367855.1 Oikopleura vanhoeffeni
TTTTTAGTGAAAATGGACTGTGTAATTCGCCGACTGTGATAACTAATAACATTGTAGAAAAAGCTGATTGTTATATTTGCACAGAAGATTGCCCAAAGCTTAATTGCTTATATTCTTTTGAAGGCTGCTGCCCCGATAAGCACTTATTTTACTTTTGTCCCGAATGTGCGAAAAAAATTGAAGCGTGCCCCCTTTGCCGCGTTAAGTCTTCAAAAATGCGAAATTTTGTGTTTGTGAATTCTTTTTAGATTTGGGCATACCCAATTCAATTTGTAAATATTTTGTATAGCCCAAATCATGAAAAATAATACTATATAACTAAAAATAAAAAATCAAAAAAATGTCAGAGTAGCATTACTCGAAAAAATGCAAGAATTTAATATACTTCAACTTAACCAGTACCAAGCAACACGAGAAATAAATAGCGCTGAAGAGACGAACAAAAATAGAGATTTGCGATGCAATACCGGTCAGCCAAAAATTAAAGTCCCGGCAAAGTTTGGTCAAATTTTGGTTCTGATCGCTTTTTTTTGTTTTGTCAACAGATTAGCGGTCAATTTTGTTGCCGCTGAACCACTAGCTCGATCCTCAAGGCAGGCAATGCCTTTGATTTCAAAAATTTCGCCGACCACTCAGCCAATTTCGTTAACTCAAAGTGCTGGGGGCGAAAAAATTTCTCTTAGACTCCCAGGTGGTGTTTTGACTGCCGACGGGGTTTACGCCATTGGGATAATTGGAGTAGCCGCAGCAGTACTCTACGTGGCGGAGCAAATGACACGCCTGGCTTGCTTGGTGGTGCGCCGCCTTAACAATTCTAATGGCGATCAACATGAATTCGAAATGGCCGCCAAGTTAGTATAATTCACTAAAATTAATCAATTTTAAGTTTTCTCGTCATGACTAAATGGAGTCTCTTTTTATTAAATTAATGATTTATTTTAGTCCCCTCAATTTTGAAAATGCTCGCCGTCACCAGAATCCTTTGCTAGCCGATTTTCCGCTCCCTCCAATTGTGGAATTCGAGAATTTACGACTATAAAATTTTTTAGCGCTTGAATTTTTTCTCTGTTTTCTTTTTTGCTTTGCTTTTAATTTGTAGCTTCCCGCGCTATTTTCCTTATTTTGTCTCTGCCTTTTTATGTCACGCTTTCTGCTCACTCCTTGTATTTTTATTTGTGCATTTAAAATAAAATTCTCTGGAAATAAATCATTAGTTGCTCATTTTCTTACATAAGTGAAATAATATTTTATGCAAAAAAAAATTCTCGAAAAATATTTTTTTTTGAAAATTTCGAAAAAATTTTTAATCGTAAAAATTCTAAAACTCAATTTTCGTGTTTTTTTCGATTTAAAAAACGATCATTAAGTTGGTTTGCTCAAAAATAACGTTTTCGACAATTTTTTGGAATTTTTGAAAAAAACTCGGTATTTTTTATTTAGATAAGCGTTTTTTGCGTCTTCAATATTTTTTTTTGTTTCTCTGTTTATTTCAAGCACGTAAATGGTTAAATAGTTTAATTACGCTGGTTTGCTGAAACTTTCGAAGTTCTGTCAAAAAAAAGAAAAAAAATTGAAAAAAAAACTTTTTTGAATTTTTTAAGCGTTTTTGCTAATTTGAAAATTTTTTTTTCGAAAAGTGATTTTTTTTGAGCAGTAAAACACTAAAATTTCCAAAAATTGCAGAAAAACCTCAAAAACGTGATTTTTCAGCAAACCAGCCATAATTGACTTTTTGAAATTAATTAGTTTGAAAATTATTCTCAATATACATGTTTTTTTTTTAAATTTTGAAAAAAAAGAAAAAAAAGACTTTTTTCGTGTAAAAGTGTCTTAAATAATTCAATTTTAGATAAAAATTGGTCAAAATACGCTGGTTTGCTAAGGAAAGTGGTTTTACGATTAAAAAATTGAAAAAAATTAAAAAAAATGATTTTTTCTATTTTTTAATTGATTTTTACGAAATTTCAAAACCGAAATCTAAAAAAACAAAAAATTTGATCGGTAAAAGTTGAAAAAAATTGAAAATTGCTGAAAATTGTGAAAAATGTCAATTTTTAGCAAACCAGCCTATTCAGATTGTTTTTCACTGAAATTTTCTACAAATAAAGCAGTTTTTATGTTTTCTTTTTTCTGAAAATCAACATTTTTTTGCATTTTAAAATTTTGTATCATTTAAAATGTCATAATTAATTGAATTTTTGATAAAAATCGACCAAAACAGGTTGGTTTGCTTAAAAATCGAGTTTTCTTAGTAAAAAACCAAAAAAAAATACAAAAAATTATTTTTGCTAATTTTGAGCCGTTTTTTACAAAGCTTCAAAATTGAAATCTGAAAAACCCGAAATTTAATCGGTAAAAGTTGAAAAAAAATTAAAAATTGCTAAAAATTGTCAAAAATGTCATTTTTTAGCAAACCAGCCTATTCGGATTATTTTTAACTGAAATTATCGGAAAATAGTGTTTTTCAATTTTTTTATTTTTCGAAAATTTCGAAAAAAAAAATGGTTTCCAGAATTTGGAATTCTCGACGAAATTTTTTAATATCTAAGCGTTAAATTGATAAGTCGTTCAAAATTTTGTTATTTGAAAAATGTAATAAATTAATATTTGATCTTTCATGTGTGTCATTTCGAAACCTATATTTGTTTTGTTTTTGTGCGAGGCTGTTCTACTGTTTCGGAGTTTCTCATGCTCCGATTTCCGGTTCTTTATACTTTGTATATTATGCTGTCTAAGTCATGATTTACACAGCAGGAAATAACGCCTAGGTGTAAATGTACCTGACATTATTCTCATCCTATTTCAGGTACCCCTAACGGCCATTAATTCTATAAAACCCAGCTTATCTTTTTAAATTATCAAAACTAAAAATGACATCTGAAAAAACTATTATCAAAAGTTTTTCTTTTCTCACTGCAAATAGTGACGATGAAGTCAAGGCTTTCATTGGATTTGAAAAAAATGGTGGCCAGAGAGTTTCGGGATTAGTGATTTTTAAACTTGAAAATAGTGTTTGGCGGTTGGATACTCAGAGAGATATTAGTCAAAAAAGAGAACTTGGAATTTCACTTTCAAAAGTGCTTGACGCGCACCAATGTGGTAGAGAACTGTGCATTACTTTTGATTACGAGATCAAGCTCAACCAGCTTTATCGTATAACAATAACTGAATTTGATCAAAATTGAATATTTATTTTCAATAAATAATTCCAAAATATTTTTATTTATACTTTATTTTTAAGATTATGTATTCAAAATTAGGAAATTCCGTCATCGAATCTGTGGAGATAATCTCCCTTAAAATTTACTCTTCAAAATTCACGGTAAAATAAAATTCAATTTTGATCATTTTTGATATTTTGATTAAGGGGCGATTTTTGGCCTTGATCGTGCGAGAAGGAGATAACATTTATCAATTAAATGGCTCAGTAAAAACTCCTGAAATTTTGGTGGGTAATTTTTATTTTTAAGCCAAACTAAGAATTAAAAAAATACTCCTAGGATCTTGTCACAGCGGTTGCCGGAGAAAAAATGGTGAAAATCAGAAGATCAGCGATTAAAAAACCTGCTAATCCCAAATTTGATAAATACCCCGTGTACAGATTGTTCGAATTATACTCTGATGAATAATTTTTACTAATTTTTTTATAAATTCAGAAATATGGGTAAATCTAGCGCAAAAATTTGTAAACAACAAATAACTACTGAACTCCGACGATGGGTTACAAAATCAAAACAAACTAGAATTAATTCTCACATTGCGTATGGAAAAATTAAAGCTAATCTTAGTGCTCTTGCGCTAATGACTTCAAGAGACGATCTACGTACAATAACGCATGAAATAGGTATATTAAAATGAGATTAATTCTCGTTAATTAGTGGCAATTGTTAAAAAAATTAATAGAACTTGCATTGGACAAAATTGGGACTAACAATACATCTTGCCTTTCGGAACTTCATATTGATTTGGACAATATTGACCAAGAAAAAGCCCCAAAAACTCCAAGAAAACGAAAGCGAAATGACAAAAAAACTATCGATATCAAACGGGCCAAGCGGGTTTTGGATTTCATAGATGACGAAGCAGAGGAAGTTAGCGGTAAGTGTAATATAGTATTATCACTTTACTTTATTTAAATAAAAAATTTTACGGTGTTTAAATTCAAAAATTTTATGGTCTTTTTTTTCAAAAATTTAAAAACAAATCGATAATTTTGGTTTAAGGCGAATCAGATGGCAGCGAATCAGAGAGCGAGGAGTCTCATAGTCCAACCAATGGCGAGCCTTCATCAAGCAGTACTGATGAATCCTGATAATTTCCTACTGTTTTTTACTTAATTTTCCTTGCGTAATAATTTGAAAAATAAAACCAAAATGTTACAAGTTTTTTTGTTATTTATTTTTTTTGCAATTTTGTTCAAAATAATTAGAGGTGCTTTCGAAACTGAGCAGCAGAATATATTAGACCAAAATGGTAAATATGAAATAATTTCTCAAGTTTAAATTAGTTTAAATTGAGGTAGACACTGCAAAATAAAGTTGCGTTATATGGGCTTAAATTTTTGGAGAGAGATTATTAATAAAAAATGATGTGAAAACAACAAAAAAATTTTTAAAAAACTTTTGCAACCCTCTTAAATTTCACAAACTGTTTTTTAAATTGCCTATCTTTTGGCTTGAAATTTTCGAAATAAATTCAGAAATAGTTTTAAGCCAAATGAAAGACATTTTTTATCGAAAAATGCTAATTTTTTTGGAAAAAAGGACAAAATTTTTCTCCAAAATTTTTTCTTGGTCAATTTCAGCACAGAAACTAAAAGTGCCCCAAAAATTAATAAAATCTGAGCTGGTCGATTTTTGCCGTGCCTACTTTAGTTAACTAGTTCTCAATTAAGAATTATCAATGATTTGAGGTTTTAATGTATCAGTCATATTCAATTTTAGAATGAATTTTAAAGCTTCAAATAAAATTGTCATTATTTTAAACTACGAATCTAATGTTTGATTGTATAAGGACTTGAGCTCAGCAGAGAGCAATTTGATCAAAGAATTGGGCTCGCTCCCGCACACTCGACTCGCAGCGTTTACCGGAGTTTAGCTCGAACTGCTTTTAAAAAAGACCTCCATCAATTGTGAGAACTTTCAAGCATTAAACAAAATTCTCACTGCCAAATCCACTAGCGTTCATTTTGCCTAAATATCTGCTTTGAAATTGATTCTTATTTGTCAAATAAATATTATCTTGTGGGAAGAAATATGAATGTGTTTTTAATGCTTCTGAATTTAATTATGATTTTTTTTTACAAATATTTTTATTTACAGTTCAAAGTGGTAGTTTTTGGACGTGAATTAAAAGTCCAAGAAGAGCATACGGGCGTAATCCAGAACTTTCATATTGAAAGAAATCGACATGGTTTTTAAAGCATAAGTTGAGTATATCCGAAGGCTGCAAATCTTTGAATTGCTCAAGAAAAAGCTCGTGGTCTTTATCGCTTGAAATTTTGATCACATCGTTGAACGAGCTCGCTTTTGAACCTCGTTGTAATTTGAGCACAATTTCGTCAGGATCACTTTCTGATGGGCATTGAATCATAAAATGAGCATCAACAAATACAATCAAACTGCCTGTCAGATTCAAGAGCTCATCGAAAAATTTGTAAAAGTCGAAATTTGCGGTCAAAAATTTTGTCATTTGAAGGCTTTCATATGGGCGAAAGTTATTTTTTGGGCGAATAATCAGGTGGTCGATAATTGTTTTCAATTTCTGTTTTTGTTTCAGAAAATCGAAAATCTCTTTTGGTAAATAATCGGCAATATTTTCACTTGTCACATTTGCGTTAAAAACTTCTTTTATAATCTCTTTTTCTTCTGCGTTGAAATATTCCATTTTATAAATATTTACCGTCAAGTTTCAGAGGTGAGCAGGTAACTTGGTCGCTCCCTACCGCCATTTTTATGTGAATGTCGGAAAGTCCCATTTTTCGCAAGGTGGTGCGTGTCATATTTTTATTTGAGTCGAGGCGTAATGATCGAACTTCTACTATATGCGGACTTGTATTTTCTGCATAAAGCGTTTTCTTAAATTCGTCTAAATTGAGTTCACATGAAAATGGAATTCCTTTTTTAGCTTCTTTGAGTTCATTTTTTGTCCGGCAAAAAATTTGATAGTTTTTTGGACAAAGAGCTACAATTTCTCCATTTGATGTGGTGAACTCTGTTTTAAGTAATCCAGGTTTTTTTTCGTCTTCAATAGTATTTGTGAGCACGAAAAAGTTGCCCCAAACAGCTTTGAAATCTTCGAGCTTATCTGGTTTTACAATCGGGAAAAATATACTTTCCATTTGATGTAGCCGAGAAATAGGGTCACCTTTATTGTTCAAGGTGATATTCTTTGTTTTTGAGGTTGCTAAAACCAAACTATCCGTATCGCAGTAAACAGTTTGAAATGAGCCTGACATGAGATAATCGCGCAGAAAGCTCACAAATTCAAGAAACATTAGCTTAGAAATTTGTAGAATCGCTACACCGACATGAACGAGCTTATTGTCTTCAACTTTTTTCTGATCCATCACAAACTCATGAAGACCCTCTTCTTCGTCTTCAGTTATTAGAAACGAAACGCTCTTGAAAAATGGAGATCGAAATTGGAACTTCAGTTTTTTTTCATCTCGAATAATTTTTGTTGAAGTGTAAACATCAACTTTTTCAGCTAATTTTCCATAGCCGGAATTTCCAAATATTTTGGCGCTATTGGCCTTGGTCTTTTTGTTTTCTATCTCTCCAGATATTCTCATTTTTGTGACTTTGTCGACAAAAGGTTTGAGTGAGTCGCAAGGAATGTATTGAATCACACGGCTGATATTTGTTATTTTCAAACCTCTTTGAATGTAAAATTTTACCAAACTTGTCAAAAGTAAATGTTTTTTCGCACTGAAACATTGAACAACTGTTGTCCGCTTTAGAGATTTGTTTGGATATCTTTCTTTAAACCGACCGCGCATATAATCCGTCATATGTTTATCTTCCAGTTCCATTCTTTTAATGATTGGTGGGAAATCAAGCATAGATGGTATAAGTTCAGATGGTGTCTCTATATCACAAACAATAAAACCGTATAAGTTATGGTTAATTATACTGTCTATAATATCTTCTGATGTATGGTGGTATTGTAAAATATGTGGAATTAGTGGTGTTTCAATCTTTCTCACGCCGGGAAGCTGTTCATTCCATTCACATTCATAAATTATTTGAACTTTACCAATTCGTTCAATATCAGAAAATTTGCGATTAAAAATTTCATCCTCTTCATCGGGACTGCAAATAGGACACCCTTTGTGAAAATAGCACCCCAGGAACTCGTAAATTTCAATCCCATTGTCTGTTTCGGCGTAACCGTCTACTTCCCACGTCAAAGTATTCGTTTCACTGTTTAATATCTTTTGTTCACCGCGGTGAATTTTTGTATGTATATTGAACGAGTTCCGTCTTCATTGTCTAACCGAGGGTCCGATGCTTTGCATCAAGAGTCAAGCCATGTGTTGAGCTTTAAACGATGTTCCATATGCCATGGCCTTTTTATTCCAACCAAAATTACCCTTTGTTTCCCATAATATGCCTGGGCTCGTCGGAAGCTCGTACTCTTGAGCTTTTACATACATTCCATTGAAATCGAGCCCACATATATTTGTTATTTTATCCCCGTTTGGTGTGTGAGTTGCACTATGTGGTACTGACGGGTCGGAAATCGTTGTTCCATGCCTGAGAAATACATTGACAAGTCCTCCGATTACATTTTCTCGGAAAAGTTTTGAAATATCTTTAAATTTATCTGGAAATGAGAAGAAAAGTGGAGATTCAGGGTCGAAATTTTTGAACATGGCTTCTTGAGCTAAGCTTGGGAGAGATTGAGAAAGCATTGGATTCACATTAAAGTTTTGACTGTAAGTTCGAAAACATTTTTCAATTGCAAATGCCAAAGGTTGAACATCAAGCAAATTGTAAACTTTCAGCCAGCCAAACATAGACTTAATTTTTTCTGGGTGATTAACAGGTAGCAATTTTCGTCGGTAAAATTCTTTTCTCGCTCCTACATAATCTGTCATAGAACACCCACTACCTTTCAACTCAGAAAAAAAGGCAGACTTAGGAGGAAACTTTTTATATTCTTTGATTTCTTCAACATTGTCAAAAAATGAATATGGCCATATACTTTTTTCAGCTGGAGCCTCCCAGGATTTAAGAAATTTATCGAGACTACATGGCGCGGTGAATTTCAAAATGTCTTGAAAATTGAATTTTCTAGACGAAATATTGAAGTAAGACGACCCTTTTTTTAACACTGAAATTTTAGCATCCGATTTTAAGAGTTCACTAAAAAGAGCTGCCGCAATTGCCGGAACATCGAAACGTGCAGAATTAAAACCAAAACAGTTCAATTTTTTAACATTATTGATCGCAGTTTCATATCTGGCAAGTTTTCTGTATTCAAAATAAGGCTTAAGCCCCATCTTAATCTCAGCCTTGAGCGTTTCTTGCCGCTCAAATATTTCTTGTTCAGCTTCCGCAAAGTATTTTGGAATTTCCGTTTGTTTAAAATGGTAAATTTCATTTAACTCGGTAATAAATTTTGTGATTATTTTTCTTTCTTCGATGGGATCTGAAGAGTTTCGAATCCAGCATTGCGGCTTGTAATCAGGAATATTACTACCTACAGCCATCGAAAGCAACAAAAGCCGAGCATCAGTGACAGTTCCGCGATCAGGTACACAATTCAAATTTTTTTCTTCTATAGTTTCGATGTCAAATGTGGCCAGAGTATAATTGCGATACGATAAGGCTTCTTTTGGTAAAATTGACTCTTCCACCATATTTTTAATTGTTGTTGAATCATCTCCATATCCTTTTTGAACGCATTTAATTACTTTCAAATTTATTTCCGCGCATATTGCTTTGTGTCTTAGAAAGTTGGCCAGATCATAAGTAGAATATTGACACTTTTGAACAATCTCACATTTGTGTAAT
Source organism: Oikopleura vanhoeffeni (assembly GCA_004367855.1). Lineage (NCBI taxonomy): Eukaryota > Metazoa > Chordata > Appendicularia > Copelata > Oikopleuridae > Oikopleura > Oikopleura vanhoeffeni. The sequence continues at coordinate 139,310 of SCLH01000365.1, forward strand.
TTTAACTTGTATTTTGTCGATGTGATCAAATCAAATGAGTTGATTTCTTCAAAAAGGGTCGGTTTCTTTCGGATCATGATATCTAAAGTCAATGGGTGTCGTTTTTTAGGTGGATCTCTAAATGGTATTGTTTTTGATCTTAGACTTTCTATGTCACCTTCACCTACCATACAAATTCGGAAGTTAACTTTGTATTTATCCTCAAGATATCTCATTCTCTTCAGGTTAAAAACTTGATATTCTGCTCGAATTCCAACAAAATAAAGTGCATTCGGTAAATCAGGTACTCGAATGAGGTCGGTAGAAGCTTTTAATATATACTTGAAATTAACCTTAAGCAATAAGCCAACTTCTGCTATACTATCTTTCCGGGTTGATTTCCTCACGTCTTCAAACCAAACACAGTCCAAGAAAGATATTGGAGCAGATTCTATTTTCGGCGAATTTTGTGCATTTTTGATGAATCCCACCGGTTTTTTGAACCAACTCTCTATAGATTCGATTGAAAATTCGTTGGATTCAAGATATTTATCCAGCTCATCTCTGACCTCGTTATAAAAAATAGTCGATTTTTTTATAATTTGCAATTCTTTTAAATTTTGAATATTTTTCAAAGATAGTTTCATTCCAACAAATAGTCCATATGGCTCTAGTCCTTTAACACAACAAGATATTCTCTGTATTTTTTCCATTTGATCAAAAAACTGCAAAAAGTCTTTATATACGACAAAATGGCAGTATTGCGCTGTTTAATTTTTTTATAATTTGACAACAAGGTGCGATAATTTTCTACTGTTTCTCATCGTAGAATATGTTTAAAGTTGCCGCGGCAACCGCTGCGGGTCAAGTACGCTATTGTGAAAAATGACAAAAGAATGTTTTTTATTCTTAATTTTATTGAAAATAAGAACAGATTAAAGTACAGCTTTTTCAACACGAAAAAATTTGTCGATCGCCAGTTCAATGTTGTTGACTGTCCAGATAACTATAAAATAATTTAAATTGATTACCAATAAAGATTAAGTAATTAACCTAAAGTAAAATTGTCAGCAAAAGGTTTCTCCAATTTAAGATCCATACCAATCCAGCCTTGATCGGTTGGCTCGCCTTCAAATTTATGACTGTAAATGAAGTGAAAACGTTTGAAATCCATTGGTGAGAGTTGTTTGCCACATTTGTTATTAAAATATCTGTTTGTAGATTGAAGCCATTTATTATAGACTGATAAAGCGGATCCATTGTTATTAATAATCGGAAAACCATTGCAAGAATATCCATTGAGTGATAAGTCAAATTCCTTGACTCCATTACGTTCAAACTGCGTTGAAGACAGCGTAAAATCACCTTCGAGGGCCTTTGACTCAATCACCCCACAAAAAATAAAACTTGGTGTCTGACCACCAATGACATTTGCGAGGCGTACATTAGTCTCCCCGAGGGGTAAATTCTTCAAGTAACATGAGCATTCATCGTAGCGATACTTTATTTCCTGATTATCAATAGAGCCAAAATAATTACGTAAAATTGGCGACGAGTAGTATCGCGCTCGTAAAAACAGGTTTTTAAGCTTCAGCACAGAATCGACTGAAACTGTCGACTCTAAAGTTGTTGAAATCAATGCGAATTCAG
>SCLH01000365.1:162020-178458 GCA_004367855.1 Oikopleura vanhoeffeni
AATAATTATAGAAGTTACAGTTATAATTTGATGTATTCCAGGAAAATAACCTTAGTTTTGCTGGAAAATATAGCTCCATTTGGAACAGGGTCGGCAATATCTGTCCTGTCCGAGATTTTTAGGACGGGGCAAATATTTACGATCTCTCGGACAGGACAGGACTGAAATTTAAATATTTCTGTCCGGAGGACAGAAAAGGACCGAACATAATGAAACCTGTCCTAGTTTCTGTCCTGTAAAAAAGGTATTTTTTAAGTTATATTTTAGAAAATGTTTGCAAATATTAAGCCAGAGTAGCCCGGTTAGTTGCATTCTCGGGACAGGACATAAACATTCAAAATTGGCTCGCCTCTGATATCTAGCACTTTTTTTTAGTTAAAATTTTAAACAAAAATAATTTATAATTTCAAATTGTGAAAAAAAAATTACTTAACCCCCTCACACCCTTTGACTATCTAAAGGCAAAAAAAATTTCGGGGGCCAAAACGACGCAGAAATAACATCGTCACAATGTGTGAAAACGATACATGATATCGAAATTCTGAGGAAGCAAGTTTTTAGGAGAGTATTTAAGGATTCTTTTAGATATAAGAGTTTATTTTATTTGGCCAGTCTCCTATACTTGAAGAATGAATTCTTTTTTCACATGAGTGTTGTTTAATTGCGCAGCAATCGAAAGATTAATAAAAGAAAAAACTATGTTGTCAAAAACATTATTTGCGAATGAATTAACGGCAATTTAACCCCAAATAGAGCGCACAACGCAGACACATCCGCTCAATATAGGAACATACAGTGAGGTACTGATGTATGAGTTTTCGACCTGATTTAGCAATAAATTTGTCACATTTACTGCATATATTTTCGACGCGCCGGCGATATGAAATAATTGTTTTGTAAGCGATCAAGAACTATCATATTGTCAAATTTTAGACCAGTTTTATAAGCTAAAGTTTCACATCCTAAATTTGTAACTTATATGTCATTGTAAAAATGTATTGGTTTTTCAAGAATACAGGTGAGTTGAACCTCTCTTTTCTCTCGCAGTATCTAGTTTACAAACTTCGGAAATTTAAAAATGGTTACGTGTGGTTCACTTATTTTATCCTGATCCCAATCAGTGACAAATAAGGTATAATGATATTCTTTCCAGTTTTCCGTGATAAGCGCTCAAAGTATGGCCTTTAGATAGGCTTTTGAGTGTGAGGCGAAGTTCTCGTTTCTGGGTATGAGGAAGTTAAAGAAAATAATGTTTTGGACTCGCTACGAGTTACTGTTTACCCACAGTAAAGTACTTTACGATTACATTAATAAACATTAAGTGGTCTTTTATAGGAGTAAAATTTCGAACACGAATCGAGCAATTTTCGAAAAGGGTATGACTTTGGGCATCGTAGGTTTAATTGACCACGGAAATATTACATTCAACAAGCCAAAAGTCGGGCACGAAGAATTTTTTATGCTGAAATGCTTTATTATTAAATGATGAGAAGGAAAAAGGTGTAGGTATCTTTTGCTCTAATTTTAAGACAAATACCAGTATGTATATTTTGGGATAGACCCAAAACGCCACGCTTTTTTCAGTATAGGGACCATATCTGCTGGATGGTGCCGCACTTGCCACAGAAAGTTAACATCTGTGCGAGGCGGCTAGTACTTAGCTGGATTTCACTTAAACTTATAGGGTCAATACAAATGACTTAATTAATGAAGGCAAAAATTTAGTAGTACGTGGCGTTTTGGGTTGACCCGTATATTTTTTGTTCGATAAATAATAACATAATAATTTTCGTCACGAGTAGCCAATGTGCGCGTGCCTAAAAATGAATTGACCAATCATGTGTCCGTTCCCTTATTCAAGTCGAGATTGTTTTTCGCGATCAATTAATTCACTAATTTAATAGTACATAAAGGTGCGATGTTTTATTTGAAGAAGGTGAAATGTGTTTAAAAGATAAAAATGCCTACGTGGAGTTTGAGAGACAGATTCTCAGTGCCGAAATTAAAGCGTGAGCATTTCATAAATCAGAAGATAGTGAAAAAACGAGCATATCTTCACATTTGATACTATGTAAAATTGAGGACAGGGTTATCCAATAAAGATGGGTCGAGGGCCTCCACTTGAGAGTGAAATCATTTCACTGAAATGTAAGAAAGTAAAAATTTTACAGGTAAAAATCATAAAAGGATCATATCATTACGTTATTTTCAGTCAGTCAGCTTGGCAGACAAAAATTTCTGAAATATTTTCATCAATTTTTCCCACATTTAATTTGTTTTTGAATATTTTTTTGCATTCAAAATAATTTGAAATTTTAACATAGACCAATTAAAGATGCATCGAAATTTTCAAAAACTTTTTCTAATAACTTTTTTAATTCGTCGGCATGCTGCCGACAGATTTTTCGACATTTTAATTTTGTTCAGACTTCTTCCCAAAACTTTATCCATAAATAATTTTATAGGTAAACATATGTCATTTGAATGTTTCATAATTCCGACGTTCTTCAAAGCAGTTGATAAATCTGTGGATAATTTATTTTCGGAATTTTTTCTCTTCGAAAAGCATTTAGTTACTTTCCAAACTTCCCGGATACTTCGTTCAGCACCACTGAAACAAAAGTTTGAAAATCAAGTACAATATAGAAACTAAGAGTGTTTTTGTATTTCCAACAAAAAGGATTATTTGACTTTCAAAATTACGTTAATAAAAAAATTTCATATCCTATTCTAACGTAAGAACGGCAAAAATTTTTTTGCCTGACAAAAATTTTCTATTGTGTTGTCAAAAAAATAAAAAAATTTCAAGCTTAATAAAAGGCAATTTCAAAAACGGGTTTAAATTTTTAAAAGGGTTGCAAGTGACTTTAAAAAAAATATTTTTGAAGTTATCAATTTTTTTGGGGTTCCTACCTTATCCTGATCCCAAATTGGTTATCAGTAAATATCTTCACACATTCTTCGTGAAAAATCAATCTAGAACTTAAAAAATATAATTTTCATACCTGAATCTAAAGTGTAGTAACTAGCTTACTTAAGATAAAAATTGATTCGAAGCATTTTATACGTGAAGTAATTAGAATTTGAAAAATCTATTCAACAGATTAATCTTATTTTCGAAAAATGACTAATTTAAAAAAAAATGAGCAAAAAGTCTTTGACCCTGGCCATCGTTATAGTGGCACAATAATCGGCACTAAAAAAAGTTGAAAGTAAGATTTTATAACTTTAAATCATAAATCAGCATTTTTGATACAACAATTTTTGATACAACGATCCGATCCAATACAGTTAAAATTCCACCCCCTTCGATACGATCCGATCAAATCTAGTTATTATTTCACCCCTCCTCGATTCGATCCAATACGGTTTGTTTTTTCTTCATGCCGATCCCTGGCTCATACATCTAAGTATGATTAAAGCTCATTTTTTAGATGAATACTTGAGGTTTTAAAGGAAAAATGTGATCAGATCGCAAAAAGGATCCGATGAAACCGATTAGATCGGAATCTTGCTAATATTTCAGCTCAAAGTTTTAGGGACCAAAATTATTTCCACACAAATTGTATTATATCATATAATTTATATGGATATTATATTTATCATATTTAGAGTGGCCGCGATTCAGCCAAGTCAAAAAATGAAAGTTCTCAGATCATCTTAAAAATGCCTGGAGGTGAGGTAATCGACCCCAGGGAAGAAAAAATTCCACATGAACTTTTTCCCATTTTAACTCCTTGGTGTCCAAAACGCCTTTTTTCAAAAAATATTGAATTTGAATGTGAATTATCGACGTTTTGGAGATGTTACGCAGTATTTATATTAACACAATAAACCTACAACATTCCTACGTCTGATTAAAAACGTCAAGCTACTAAAAAATACTACTCAGTTCCTCAGTTTTTTTGTCCGATGCCTATAACATGAAAAGCCTACGATCGCGGCCACCCTAAATTAGGGTCCCTAATTATATTATATAATTCTTACATTATTTAAATTCAGTGAAAAAACTTACAATAGACTTTTCCAGTTTTCTGACAGCTTATTCAGTCTTCTTTGATGCTGCAGAGGTATGTTATTGTCAAAGTGATTTTGTAGATTGATCATAGGTTTTAATATTTCAAATTGGAAATTGTCAAAAATCCGTTCGATTTCGAAATATTCTTCAAGGTCAGATTTCTGCAAAACCCCTGCTGCGGCTGATTTTCCATCACAAAAAAGCTCATCAATTTTTTCATTGTCTACTTCTGTCAGCACTGAGACAAAATCAAGAATCTGCCAAGATTAAAAATTAATCAATCAAAAAGTTCACTTTGGAAAATATCCGTTCATTTCAAGAACTGTAATATACTTTTCTAGTTAAGCCAGCTAAGCTCACTTTAAGCGGTACAAGAGATATTTATAATATTTATCTGCGAAATTGTTAACTGTGTTGTGGGCCACAACTTGTGGCACCATGGACCATGGTCCGAAAAGTTAATTTTGCGTTATAACTCTATTTGCTGACGTGATAACATAATTTTGGGCTAAGTTATCGCCAATAACCCAAACTTTTGAAGTACCAATTTCACGTGAAAATTAATTGCTACTTTTCGTGATCTTGAAATCCTTTATCCACTTTTTGGTTGAGAATGCGTAGCACTTACTCCTTTAACGTGTGATTTTAACGTTGTGGCTACGCATTCTAACCAAAAAGTGATAAAGGGATATGGTACATGTATGAAAATGAGCGTTTTTTGTGAGTCAAGGATATAACTTATTCGTTGTTCTAACCATGAACTCAGGCTATGGATAGGTAATTCATTGATTTAGATAATCTTTTTAACAAGTTCAAAACAACAAATAGGTAATATCTTCTATACAGGGGGCAATATCGTCGAAAAACCCCTACGCAATTTTAAGATTTTAAACTAAATTTTTACCAGTGCCAATATCGCCGAAATTGCTTGGGCGTTCGAGATTTGTATGACAAATTACTTTGAGTGCGTCATGAATGACGTCATATTGCAAGATTAAATTTTTCAAAACTACTTCTTTAATATTTGTATTTGATTGTCTTTGGTGGAGTACGTAACTATAAACATTTATTTATTTAACTTCACTCATCACAAGCGCTTTGCTATATTCTAAACGGGATAAATTTTTTTTTAATTTTAATCCCAAAATTTTGAATTTCATATTTCGCTTGTTGTTCTAGTACACTGGTTGATTTCAAAGATAGGGAACACTCTTTTGAGGAAATTTTCGAATTTTGAANTTCAAAATTCGAAAATTTCCTCAAAAGAGTGTTCCCTATCTTTGAAATCAACCAATGTATTCTAAAACTTGAAACTTATTTGTGCCTTTTAGATTTCTCTAGATTTAGATCAAATTCAGACTTAACACCATACGTTAAAATAAAGGGCCTTATTAATGTAGGACTGAAAACGTAGGGTGATTTTGGAAAATATTTTTGACTAAACCTGCAATAAGTCTTTATTTACTTCACTGTAAAAACAGTCGCAGGCAGTAAGCCTTGGTTTCTCTGTCTCTTATACTGAGCAAAATAAATTATACAATACAATACAATAAAGCGAAACGTCGTAAAGATATTTAAATACATATTTTACTTCATTTGAACCTATTGTTAACTCGTAGACTTTAGAAGTTGATCTGTACCCAGACTCGATTTTCGGCAAGTAGTGACCATTCTTTCAATCGAGCCATATAAGCAAAGTTTCATAATAAACATACATTTTTTATTAGCTCAAAATAATATTCAGCCAATTTGCTATACAATTGAAGAAACTAAATTTTTTTTTAAACGAATTAAAGGGCATTTAATAAGTATAAGAAAAAAAAAGTTGCGAAAATTACCTCCAGTTACACTTAAAAGTGCATTAATTTCATATTTGAAACTACCTAATATTGAACTTCAAATGATTTGCTATGGCTCTGTTTAAAAATAATTATTTGTTTCTCGCAAAATTCTCTAGTCAAATGACTCTTAATTGTTGTGAGATTTTATTTCTCGTTCAAGGTCAAGGCAATTTCAAGTTCATCGTATAAACTTGAAAGAACCACCAAAATGATCGGAAGAGGTCGACTTTCTCATGAAAATATTAGCAACTATGGGTCAAATTATTAGCAACTATGGGTCAATTATGTACTTAAAGGTCATTAAAGATCAAAAATGGTCACATTTCACAGGGGGGATTTTGCTCTCTAGCGCCCTTTCAATACATAATTGACCCATAGTTGCTAATATTTTCATGAAAAGTCGACTTTTCCGATCATTTTAAGGGTACTAACAAGTCTCTGAGATGAACTTTGAAATTGAAGGTAATTTGATATACGATACACTATATACGGTAATTTGAAATAATACTAAAATTACGTCAAAATCATTTGTTGATGAACTTTAAACGTTTTAAGACTTTTTTCTCATTACACCGAAGTCCGAATAAAATCACGTGACGAAATAATCAAAAAAAGGTTTGAAATATGTCATAAATAAATCCTTATTTCTTGAAAAATAAGATCACGTGACCTTATCGAAAAATATCATTATGTTCAAAACTCTTAAATTAGATGTTTATTAGCCCACAATATTCTTCGGCGTAATTTGAGTACTATTTGTGTACTTGAACCAAAAACCTATTTCTTCATTTGAAGGTCACGTGATCGTTTTTAGACTTTGGTATAATGGGAAAAAAGTCTTTAAAAACTTCTGAAGAACCTTTTCTTATCTTTAAAAAGTATTTTAAGCAATTTTTGAAAAAAAACAGTACTATTTTGACCGAGCTTATTTCTTGAATATACGGTCACGTGATCATTTTTGGCTTGGTGTAATGAAAAAAAAACTTAGAATTTTTTTTGATCACGATAAAGGTTTTATTTGGTGATTTGAAAATTTTTGCAAAAAATAAGTACTGTAATACAGTAAAAATTTTCAAAAAAACGCACAAACGTCATTTTGTCTTAAAGTTATCAATAACTTATAACTGATCTTGTCATCAATGATAAGGCGTCGTTAAAATGCGATTAAATGGTGAATGGTCACCACTTGCCGGAAATCGAGTCTACGAGTTAAACTCCTTATAACATTGAAATTACTTTTCAAATTATAAAATCATTCTGAATGCTCACGCGTTTTCATTTCTGAAGGGAAAATTTATTTCTGTCGCTATATCGCCGAAAGTGCCGATATCGCCGAAAGTGCCGATATCGCCGACAGGACCCAATATCGCAGATCTTTTCTTGAAAAAAACTTTCGGCAATATTGCCTCACTCTGTATATAAACTTGTGTATCTAATAGAGTATACATCCAGGGATCTTCCAAATTTGTCGAAAATATTTTTCTGAAAAAAAATCATTAGCTTCGAAAATGAAGAAAAGTTATACGTTTAATTTAATGTCTATATTAATTGTAAGGTTAATTATTTGTAAGTTCTCGATTATTTTTGAAAGCAGGCCTATAACCAAAAATTGTCTTCTACACGCGTTTGCACGTATGGTCTATAACTTATAGACTTTAAGTAATCGGTTAAAAGTTAAAGCACCCGTTAAGTCAAATTTTCAGTCAATTTTAGATTTTTCCTAAATTTGTTTTAGTAGGATTCCACTGAGATAATTCATAATAAAATTCGCCGTTTCGAACGGATTGTTTTCTTTTGTAGTGTTGACGACTCCACATATCCCATTTTTGGCCTAAAGTGTTTTCTAGTGCAGGGCAATCAGTAGTGGCAATTTCCATCTTATTTTAAGTTTTATTATTTTCCAACACAATAATTCAAAAATCAGTTTTGTTATATAGTTTTGTAATATAATTTGCAACATAGTTTTGTAATAATTTATACATTTGTATAATTTTTGTTTTTTTTCGAAAATTTTCTTAGAAAAATCTGAATTTCAAAATTATATATTTAAGATTTTTTAAACCCTTGTGTTACATTTTAGTTTAATTTTTTCTTGAAATACACATTCTTGAAATAAAATTGTCAACAAAAAGTAACGGAAAAATTAAAAACTAAACTTGAATTGATAAAATGAACCTTGAAATAAATCTGTGAGTAGCCAAGCTGTTCCATCATTGATAGCATACACCATTTTAGCTTTTAATTTGTAAACTGAATGGCCAGCAAATTTTGCATTTTTTAGTCTATGATATGTTCCAATATAATAATTTCTCATTTTGAAAACGTTCATTTTATGCCAAAGGGAAAACGATTCGCATTTTGGTTTTTCTACAAAGTCCGTATTTTCTGCTGAAAGTTTCTGTTTTCCACAACCGCATTGAGGGCAATTAAACGCAGTGTATCCAAAATTACTATATTGGTCAAATTTCTTTTCCTTCTTCCATTTTTTCCCAATTTTCCCGCTTTCGAGGCAATATTTTTTGATCGAGTACTCTTGACAAGTTCGCTTTTGTTTAGACGAATCAATCCAATCGTAATGATTTGGATTGCATAAGACAACTGGCTTGATTTCGGTGACAGGGTTTCGAAGGGTCACGCCCGAATTTGATTCATCGGAAATTGTAGTTATATCTGGGGAAAGTGGAAGAGCAGTAGTTTGTGGGACTTCTTGGTCTATAAAGAATTGTTACTTATAATGAAAATATGTTAATTATCGTACTTCTGTATTTAAAGAAAACGTTTGTGACCTTTTTTATCTAGTTTAACTTGTTTTTTCTTCATTTTAAAAGTAAATTCGTTAATTGGGAAGTGGTTTAACTCGTCAGCTTCGCCTCCACGCTCCTGCTCGCTAGAGAACATGGCAAGCATGACCTATGCGTGAACCAATACAAGGGTATTATATCCCCTTTTCACACTATCCGGAATATTTGGGCCCTGTATAGTAAATGCTGTGTGTTTTTTACTACTAGGGCCCAAATATTCCGGATAGTGTGAAAGGGAGATATTTGACTAGTCTGGTCACAAACATTTTATTTATTACAAATTATTTCATTTGATAATTTTGTATACAAATTTTTTCTTCAAAATACTTTTGAAAATTGAATCAAGATCACTTAAAGTTCTATTATGAAAGAACTTCTAAAGAATATAATCGCGGTTCCAAAGTTATGAGCGCGCTAAGTGAGCCAATATATAAACATTTTTGGAACGAAGATTTTTCTGTCACTATTAGTGACTCAAAGCAGTTTAATGTTCATTGGCTTACAACTGAAAAATTAACAGCACAGGTAGTGTTAATAATAACAGTCGTCCTTTTAGGGATTATAACGAGATGCCAGGGAAAAACTTTTTCTGCATTTTCTGGTATTTCATAACTATCGTAGATTTACAATGCTGCAAAAACCTTACTCCCTAATTCAGTTGCAAATTGGAAAGGTTAATGTAAAACAAATTCGAGCGTTCCTAGTCCGGTGGACATCGCGTTTCTGAGAGAACTATAAACAAAGAAATAATTTACGGGCCTGGAGGCGTTTTCAAGGACTCTAAAGCTTTTATTTTTGTTACAATATCAAACATGTTAAACGCGATGTTGTAAAAACACTGGTTTCAAAGCAGGTAAGTCGAATTTGATGTTTTAATGTCCAACACAAGATTGTGGTTCTGAAAATAAAGTTCATTTAATAAACTTGCCCAGAATATCTCAAGTACAGTAGTTGATCACTTGAAACTCCCCTACAGCTTTTGCCAAAAAGGGGGGGCTTTAATCGGTCAGTGAGTTATAAGTGGTCACAGGACAGGGTTTTTTCATATATCAAACAATCAGTTGAGAGTTTTTTCAAAAATTTCTTTTTTTCAAATATACTAAAAACCAAAAAAACGATCTACTAATACTACCTGGTAAATGGTCCTATTTGAATTGTTTCATGTAAAAGTTCGATTTTAAAAGTTTTGAATTTCCGTTTTGAATTCCCCCGCCACATGTGGCGATATAAGTAAATATCTTAATAATTTCAGCTTCATCGGATACAACTTAATCCGCGCGCTTCAAAGTCATAACCTTTCTTAAGGGGGTTGTCCATGCTGGAAAGGCTTTTTCGAAGGCTCATAACTTTTCCTTCATAACAGTCTTATAAAAATCTCAGGAATAGTAGTTCGTAATCTCCTGGAACACATTTTTAACTTCTGACTTTTTTCAATAGCATGTTCGACCAACCGGTAAAATTGAGTTAACCGCGAGCAAATTTTTTTTTTGAAGTCCTATTTCTTATTCGCCTTATTTCAAAAACAACGTCATTTTCGGAAATGTTGGACAAGCCAAGGGGTGGGTGAGCAGGATGTTGTAAAGGATTTTTGAATTCGCTGTAAATCTACTCAAAAGTGCACGAAATCGAAAATTTTGAATATGAAAAGTGATTAAATTAGACAACTTAATGCCCGCCAACAGAAATTATCTGCGGATTATGGTTTGCCTTGAAACAATATTTGCAACTATGGTCTGGATTTTGAACAGAAACGGTGCTAGAGATCAAAAAATAATTTTTCGATGAAAAGGTGGAAAATTTTTTCTAGAATCCGCTGTGTTCTAAAATCAGACCATAGTTGCTAATAATTGTTTCCAGCAAACCGACCCCAAGGAATCTTTGGCGGCATTTCAGTTTTGTCTAATTATCACTTTCATATTCAAAATTTTCGATTTCGCGCCCTTTTTTGTAGATTTACAGCAAAATTAAAAAAATCCTTACAACATCTTGCCCACCACCCTTTGGGCTTGTTACATTCCGAAAATGACGTTGTTTTGAAATAAGGCAATAAAGAAATAGGACTTTCAAAAACAATTTTTTGCTCGCGGTTCACTCAATTTACCGGTTGGTCGAACATGCTATGAAAAAAATCAGAAGTAAAATGTGTTTCAGAGATTACGAACTAGTATTCCTGAGATTTTTATAAGATTGTTATAAAGGAATAAAAAGTTATGAGCCTTCGAAAAAGCCTTTCCATCATGGACAACCCCCTGAAGAAAAATGTCGGAAAATTAATAACGAAAATCCTAATTTTTTTGTAGAAACTACCGAACAGACAATCCGCAAACTTTTTTCTTTAGGGATATTTAATATTTTATCAAATACGATAAATATGACTCAAAAATGATGTGCAAGTAAAAAAAAACGATCCTAAATCACAATAAATGTGATAAAGGGATATCATACTCCGGATATGCAAATTATTTGCATTTTTTACAATTGCTAAAAATTTTGTTGAAATTTTATTAGAAAGAGTTTAAGATTATTAACACAGAAATATTAACTTAAATTATAGACATTTCGTAAATACTTTATTTCGAAAAGACCTAAACAATTCGAATATAATTTGTGACTCGTACCCAATTAATGGCCGATTAAGATTTTTTTGCATTTCACACCTACAAACCCCTTTAAAAGGTAGTCGTCGCTAAATGAGGCCCATGGAACAAATATCCACTATTTTATTTTAATGGTTTTTTAATGAAAATATCGACAATGAGTGATTGTCAATCACTAGCATTTCAAATGCTGCATTTGGGTACTCGTTTTATTTTGATAAATGGTCAGGAAAGCATTTTTTGATGATTGCCAAAAATATTTTGTAGGAAGACATTCTTGTATTTCGTACAAACTGTGTTAAACTCGAAATGAATTACTAAAATATATTATTTTCGGAACTTAAAAAAATTATAAAAAATTCTAGCATTTCGCGCGAATTGTGTTAAACTTGGAACTTGTTAAAAAACTCACATCTTTGATAATTTTTTCTTTTTCATTTTGGTTTCTATCAACTTCGATAATGATAAAATGAATCAAAACGTTAGATCACTATGTTTTTTAATAAATGTATAAAATAACTTAAAGTTTTTCTATTTTTGTGAAATTAATACACGGTTTCTGGAAACTTAAGGAGGAGATACATTTAGAAAAAATTTAAGTTTAGTAAGCTGATTGAACAAGCCATCCGTGACCTTCGAAAATTTTTTAGGATGCAGGATTTTTGTTCAAATATATTAGAGGAAAATGATATTTAGTCAAATGATTTGTAACCCTCCGCCAATTTGCCATTGAAAACACCAATTTAAGCTTTTTAGCGACGACCACCCTCTTAAAAGCGGTCATCATAAATTATTCTCAATATCAAATTTGTAATCAAAATTATGTCGAAAATTATAAACGGAAATAAAACATATCTAAAAAGGCCATCACTAGACCTTTAATTTTCCGTTCGTGGTTGAACTTAATTTCGGAGCGCAAAAGTGGGTCAAACGGAAACGCGAAAGTAGAGGCTTAGTTATACCAATCTTTGATATAGAATCAAAATTACGTGAATTATCAATTAAAATGAAGGATTTTACTAATTTTTTGGGCTTTTACCATAGAAGATAGACATCATATACATTCTTGGAGATTCTAAAACGACTGAAAGAGATTAAACATTTCGACTCGAAATATAACTCTCGTGATATTCGATTCAGTGAAATTTGAACCTTACCAGGAATTATATGTTTAGAAACATAAAAATCTGAATCAGGCTGACAAGCACAAATTGTTGAGATCTTTCTAGGTTTCTTTTTTATAGTTTGTTTACGCAAAGTTCGAGGCTTTTTTGATTTTTCAAAATTTCCATCTCCGTCAACATCAGGCTAAAATTGAAATTATTTTATGCTGACCTAATTCTCAAGGAGGTAGTGTCGGTGAAAAAATGTTTTTCAAAATTTGATTATATAGTAAATCGGCCAATAAAAACAATCGGTGATGGTCTCGCGGCTAAGCCGAGATCGTTTTGATCACTATAAAGCGCCAAAATTGAATTCGTAGATACAAGTTCCTGGTTAAATTTTAATCCGATCAAGTTTAATTTTGTATTTAATAACGCGAGTTAGTAATGCGCAAAATACTACAGGGGGAGGCCCGATATCGCCGACCCAATATCGGTGAAAAACATTTTTAGCTTAAATTCTTCCAGTATCAATATCGCCGGAATTGCCTGAGATTTTGAGGATTTTATTACAAATTAATTAAAGTGAGTCATATACATGTATGAAATAATATTTCAAAGTTGAATTTCTCAAATATACTATTTTTAATTTTTGTTTGATTGCGTTCGGTCGAGTACTCCGTTCTACACATTTTGGTATTTCACTCCATTTGAATCTGTCGTAAAACTCATTATAAAACCTAAAAAACTTGAAAAATTATGACGTCATTTTGAACGCCCACGCGTTTTTTCTTTTTGACGAAATTTTATTTCTGTCGTCATATCGCCGAAAGTGGCAATATCGCCGAAAATGGCAATATCGCCGAAAGTGCCACTTTTTGGCAAAAAAATTCTAGCAATATTGGGCCTCCCCTGTATGACTTGCAGTTTTATTTATATTAAGAATTCAGTGTTTTTAACTGTTTATGTACTGTATACAGTATGTTACCTGTATATTGAAATATAGCTAGAAAATTAAATAATTAAAAAATCAATAAAATTTATATTTGATTTATATCTGAAACTAATTTACCCGTGCTCCCTTTTCATAGTTCGCTTGTAAATCATAGTATGATTCATTTCCATCGGGCGACCATTCGTACTCGACAGTAGTTTCACTGGAAGTCTCTATCTTTGAATAATTATAGTCAGAACTGCTATAATCATAAGAACTTTCAGATTCTGAAACGTAATCATCATTATAATTAGAATTTGCTTCTGTTTCTTTTCCACATTCAGGACAGGCATCATACTAAAAGATCATTTTTTAGATATTTCATTAATTAGGGGGACCTCACGTTCTCATCACATAAAAGCGCTACATTAAGGCAAACCTACGTAAGATGATGAATCCTCGATTGATGTAGTATTAAATATAATATGCGATTTTTATTTCGCGTTTTTTTATTCAGTCAGAAACTTTTTTGAATATTTTTTGGATTATTCCTTGGGGAAAGACACTTTGCCATATATTTTTTGAATCATACCAAGACACATGTAACATGTGACATGTTCTACATTTTGTCATACAATTTCTATATTTCTCGGAATTTTTTTTGACAGATTAATTTTGTATGACAAAACGTACTGTGAGTACACTTTGTTACACATAAATTGGAAATTTAAAATTTTTATGACAAAATGTACTCACAGTACGTTTTGTCACACGAAATCAATGCTAGATCTCGGTGTGATCTCGAGTTTAACAGTGACAGTCACTGAGTGACTTAAGATTGAGCTTAAGAGGGTACTGGTCGCTGGTTTTATAAGGCCTTACAGGCAATATAAATGCTCCAAAATGACCCGAGGTGATAACCAAGTGAACAACCGACCAAATCATCAAACAAATTTTTGAAATATTCTCTTTTTTTCCGTTTTTTTCTAAGTATTTTTTTCAAAATAAAGTTCAAAAATACCGTTTGCTTTAATTTAACCACTAAATCGTTGAAATATCACCTTGCTGTAAGCCACTTTTCTGATCAGTGTTTCAGTAGCTTTCTTTTGAGCCTACTTACAAAAAAATCAAAGCACTTTTTTTTCGAAAATTTTCTCGTGGGTCCTTAAAATAATCATATTTCGAATTTAAGGTCGAAATCGCAAAAAGTTCTCGAGTTTATTGTTCGTATTTTTATAAGCTAGCTTAGTAGAAAAAATTAATGGATTTTATAATTTTTCCTAGAGGGAGATAGTTTTTCCGACAAATAATTGTCAAAAAACGGTGGTTTTTCTCACATTCTAGAAAAACTAGAGTGAAATTAGAAAACTGGTCAAAGTTTATTTTTGTCTACCACTTTTAAAGTTTGTCAAATTTCAGCCAATTGCAACATAAAACCTAGGAGGAGATAGTTCACCATTTGGCTTGGGTCCTCTTGTGTCGCTTATGTGTGGGGAGTGTATGGCATACAAAAAGTTTTGGCAACATCTTGCACGCAAAGCTAAAGGCTAAGTTCACAACTGGGCTTNCAAAAAACGGTGGTTTTTCTCACATTCTAGAAAAACTAGAGTGAAATTAGAAAAACTGGTCAAGTTTATTTTTGGTCTACCACTTTTACAAGTTATGTCAAAATTTCAGCCAATTGCAACATAAAACCTAGGAGGAGATAGTTTCACCATTTTGGCTTGGGTCCTCTTGTGTCGCTTATGTGTGGGGAGTGTATGCATACAAAAAAGTTTTGGCACATCTTGCACGCAAGCTAAAGGCTAGTTCTACAAACTGGCTAATCTCAATAATATCACCGACGCCCTGGTTGGCTAATATTTTATCGAGAAAAATCAATTCCAGCGACCAGTTCCCCCTTAAGGAGTGGGCGTCGATATCTCAGCTTCAAGTATAATACTTTTTGATACACTTATTTTGTAGAGAATTTTCAACCAAGTTTTTTTACTAACATCACTTGTATAAGATTTTTTTTGGTTTTGAGATTTTTTCAAAGAAAAATCGATTTTTCGGGGGTTGAAATTATAGGTAAAATTAAAGAGGATTTTGAATGAAAGGTACCAATTTCGATCTAGAAATGTTTTATAACTTTTAATTTTGCGAATAAACACTTTATGCTCTAAATATTTTCGTAAAAAAGGTTTAAATTCAATTTTTCATTGTTTTTCTCAAAAATATTTGTAAAATTTTGCAAAAAATCATAAATTCACAAGCATTTTTAGAGAGCCCAAGACAAAATTTCAAAAAAAACCGCGATCGGAGTCTCTAGCGCTGGGCTTTGTCAGTCATTTGAAGCATGAGTTAAAAAAATTGCATGTAAATTGTAGGAGTAGTAGGCTTTTAAGGGAGCCTCCCAAAATGCTCCGAATTAGTTGTTGACCACTAAGGGCATTAATTCACTAAAAACGGCCTTAGAGTCCCCCCGTATTCATATATTAAGCCCGCAATGCGGGTCCCCGCATGCCAAATGAGAAAAAAAAACATAATAAATGAAGGAGGAGTAGGCTTTTTGGTGTTTTTGAGGGAGGCCTGCTAAATATCATTTTCTGAGCGTAGGTTGTATAATCTGATGATCTGAGTGGCACTGCCAAAATTATGAAGAATTCTCAAAATTCTTAGAAACTGCACTTGAAAACTTTTAAAAACAGCGGAATTATCGACGCCCACTCTCTTCCTTAAGGGGGGTCGGTGCATTTTGACAGATACGGATATAGGCTCTTGATGAAAAGCTCTTTACAGTCCCTACCTCCTTAAAGCGCATTTTGAGTTTTTTAAATCTTTCGCTTTAAGGGTATCTCGGTCCCTAATTTGACATATTCTCGATTAAATACTAGCCAAACACTGCTTCAAGGATATTATTCAGATTAGCCAGTTTGTAGAACTAGCCTTCAGCTTGCGTCAGAAATGTGCCAAAACTTTTTTGTATGCTTACACTCCGTGACACATAAGCGAAACAAGAAGACATAACGCAAAACGGAAAATCTATCTCCTCCCAGGTTTTATTATGAAAAAAACCATAATTTTGATACAACCTGTATAATTACTATTCAAAACTTTACAGTGGCGTTTTTGTCGATAAGTGCTATATTTTTTCTAGAACAT
>SCLH01000365.1:208556-219526 GCA_004367855.1 Oikopleura vanhoeffeni
GTCAGATTTCACAGGGGAGATTTTTCCTCTCTGGCGCCCTTTCAGTACATAATTGACCAATAGTTGCTAATATTTTCATGCAAAAGTCGACCCTTCCGATTCTTTTGAGGGTACTTACGAGTCTCTAAGATGAATGGTTATTTGATTTACGATACACTATATACGGTTATTTGAAAAAGTACTCAAATTACGTCAAAAACATTTGTTGATAAACTTCAAACGTTTTTAAGACTTTTTTCACATTACACCAAATTCCGAATACAATCACGTGACGAAATAATCTAAAAATAAGGTTTGAAATATGTCAAAAATAAATCCTTATTTCTTGAAAAATAAGATCACGTGACGTTTTCGGAAAATTCCGTTATGTTCAAAATTCTTAGATTATGTGTTTATTAGTCCTCAAAATTTTTCGGCGTAATTTGAGCACTATTTTTGTACTTGAACCAAAACCGTATTTCTTAATTTGAAGGTCACGTGATGGTTTTTGAATTTTGGTGTAATGTAAAAAAGTCTTAAAAACTTCCACTTTTTTCAAAAAGTGATTCAAGCAATTTTTGAAAAAAAAGTACTATTTTGGCCGACCTTATTTCTTGAATATATGGTCACGTGAAATTTTTTTTTGATCACGATGAAAGGTATTATTTGGTGATTCCTAAAATTTTTGCAAAAAATAAGTACTGTAATACAGTAAAAATTTCCAAAAAAAAATGCACAAATGTCATTTTGTTATAAAGTTTATCGATAACTTTATAACTGATCTTGTCATTAATGATTAAGCGTCGTAAAATACGATTAAATGGTGAATGGCAGCTGGATGGCAGAAATCAAGTCTACGAGTTAAAAGTCATTGCAACTGTTGACAATTTTAGTTCGTTTTGAGTTAAATCGGGGTATGAGGATCAGAAAGCCTAATTTAGTATATAAAATCAGATAGGAGTGACCCTGCGTTTATTGATTCCAATAGTTTACCATAACCTTACAAAAACACAATTCGAATCGAATTATTCGATATTATCAATTCTAATCAAAATAATTGATCCAATTCAAAATCAGTCAGTAGATGGTGCACCACCATGTTTTCAAAAAAATAACGAATTCAATTCATTTAAAACCGTGTACAAGATTTATTTTGAATAATAAAATTTATAAGAGCTTATATAATGCCGAGCTTAATAAACGGATTATTTATTCAGTATCAAGGCACATTAAAGGCCTGAGAAAAAAGCCATGAACTTAATTTACTGTATTTCTGCAAAGAAACCGTCATTTGTATTTTATGTATGTCATTAAATCTGAAATAAATCATAAACATTTGTTGTCAGTTAACGATTCATTTGAACAGCATTCCTCAGAATTTTCGGCTTACCAATTTTGGCAAAAACTTTCGGACAAATAGGGCATCATTTCATGTATTAATATTACAAGGGGCAGCGGTGCAAAACGCGAACCACTTGCGAACTGAAGAAATATCTCGCGAGGCCTTACGGCACGTTCCTGCTCACCCTCTTATTTTAAAAATATATTGGCAGCTTCGCTGTTATTGGTTTGCGATTTGCACCCCTATTATGAAGATGATAATAAACCGAAACCTTGATTAATTAATTGTTTCATTATGTTAATATTGATTGATATGTTAATTTTAGATAGTGTATCTATTTTTGAATTGCATAGTCGTTAGAACCAACATTCAAAAGTTTTTATTATGGTACAAATTTTTATTGCTATAATTTTTTTCAGCCGTCTTTTCTTTATCTAAAATTTTTTATATATTTTATTAATCGTCGAAACTAATTTTTAATGAACTTTTATTTCATATTTAATTAGTCGGTACAATATGTCCGCATTAAAATAAATGACAATAGTTCTTTTTATTCATAACGGATTTATACCATTCCGATTCGGAACTTCCGTTTCCTTTACTCTCAATTGATATCAAGTAAGAAATAAAAAGGATATAATTTTGAACTTCATCGTATTAATTATAATGTGGATTTTAAAATTTATCTTCAATAATTATGATATAATTTTTGGAGGTAAAATAGTTGCGTACGTTCCTGACCACGAAAATAATCAACAACTAATTGTTTCTGAAGAAAAGTATTCTTACGAAAAGAAAATTAAATCGACGAAAATGTAAGTCAAATACAAAGTACCAAGTAAAAAAAAGCTTAAGAATATTTTTTCCTGAAGAATAAATCGTCTATTGAAAACGACTCATCCGATTAAGTTTTAAGACAGCTCCAGCTGAGCACAAATATTCAGAGAAAAATAAATTGAAAAAAGTGGTCCAAATCAGACAATTGTTTCGATTTTTTTTAAAACACTTATAATTAAACAATTTCAGCAATGTTTAAAAAAAATCAAAAATGGTCGGATTTGGACCATTTTATTTTATTTCTGAATATTTTGAGACTCTATTTTTCAGTTTGAGCTATCTGAGAACTTAATCGGATGAGTCGTTTTCAAAAGCCGAATAATATAAAGATTAGGGATAAATCCAGTCAAAAACCAGGATTAATCCGTTAAAGAGATATGAGTCTCTACTTGATCCGTTAGTAAATTTACTATGCTTTGAACTTATCCTTGTGATTTGACTATGCACAGAACTGCGAGGAACAGCTTTATCGACCATTTTTGGGACATTGTTTTTATTCAAAGAGCTAGAAATAAAGATTGAATGTATAAGTTAGTTTTGGTTGAGCATTTGGAATTTTTCAAACTCTACAATCCAGAAATTGATTGTGAACACAAAAATGAACTATACCACCCTGATCAGGGATCATTTATCTTGCGTAGGTTATGTTTAACGTAGCGGTATTATTGTAGATGTTATCAGATACTTTTTTGTTTGAAAAAATGAACGGTCGATGAGGTCCCTCTGATTAGTATAGTATAAGAGAAAAATGAAAAAAATACAATTTATTTGATATCCTTTATCATAAGTCAGGACTGCGACTCAAGTAGGTAATATGTACCACAAAAACTCATTATCATTCTGACTTACGTCTTGGCGGCATGCCTAAGCGAGTCGCAGTTGATTTTTATTTACGGTGAATATTATTTTGATTAAGGATAGTGTTTATTTTGGAGAACGAAGTTATGAATTGAATAGACTACCGCGATATAAAAATATTTTAACATTTCATAACATGCACAAAAGTCACGTGAAGTGAGAAAGTTCAAATTAAATCTATTCGATTCTAATTTAATTACTATGGCCAATGGTCTATGATATATAAACAGTATATTGGATTAAAATAGTCGATACCTTTTTCGAACGGAACTCCATCTCAAAAACGCTTACTATCTCTATAGCGCGTGTTCGAATCCCACTAATGTTGCCTTAGTGATTATCTTGAATATGATTATAGGCAAGGGTCTTAATAATGGAACCGCTAAATGTTATCGATGTGTAATTACCCAAGCAATCACTAAGACAATCACTTAGACAACATCAGTGGGATTCGAACACGCGCTATAGAAATAGTAAGCGTTTTTGAGATGGAGTTCCGTTCGGAAAAGGATACGACGAAGAGCAAAAAGACCAGAGCTGCATTTTCAAATATCGAATTAAATGTCACATATCTCAAATCCCGGAAGACTGGAGGTTAATAGTTTCAAAAGGCGACAAGGGATTAAAAGGGGTTAGTGTTTTGTTGCTTGGGTCCTGAGTTTTTGTGTCGCTCGATCAAAATGGAATTTTTGTGGCAAGGGATTAATGGGGATTAGCGTTTTTCGCCTGGGTCCTAACTTTTTGTGCCACGTGATCAAACTGGAGTTTTGGTAAAAGTGATAGAGGGGGAAGTAGCGAGTTCTGTCTAAATTTGATAACTCTTTTTGATTTCTCAACTCAAAAATTAAAGGAAAGGACTTATTTCATATTAGAGGGAAAAACTTACTACAAATTAA
This sequence comes from Oikopleura vanhoeffeni, assembly GCA_004367855.1. Lineage (NCBI taxonomy): Eukaryota > Metazoa > Chordata > Appendicularia > Copelata > Oikopleuridae > Oikopleura > Oikopleura vanhoeffeni. The sequence goes on from SCLH01000365.1 coordinate 212,469, forward strand.
ACATATTAATCATATACATATGACAAAACCTATGTGACAAAGGCTGTCAAAGGTTGTTCAAATGACAATTTGTAATCTTCCAAAAATTTCAATTTACAGGGGAGGAACATATCGCCGAAAAAACCTACGCAATTTCAAGATTCTTAGCTAAAATACTTTCAGTGCCAATATCGCTAAATGTGCTAATATCGCCGAATTGCGTAGGCGTTTCAGGTTCTTATTACAAATTTTTTTCGGTGCGTGATGTATGACGTAATTTTTGAATTTCCCAAATTTTTTTTTTAGAATTTTTGTTTATTGGCGTTGGGTGGAGTACTTAATTCTACGCATTTTGTTGATTTACTTAATTTGAAACACATCTTAAACTCCTTATAAAATTGAAAAATTTTCGAAATTATGACGTAATTTCGAATGCCTACGCGTTTTCGATGTTTAAACCAAAAACTTTATTTTTGTCCCAATATCGCCAATAGTGCCAATATTGCCGAAAATGCACATTATCGCCGATTTTTTTCGCCAAAAACTTGGCGATATTGGGCCTCCTGTATGCATTTAACGTACAATGACGTTTATGAAATTTTCTTAGTCGCCGAGTTAAAAAAGTGAGTCAAATTCATGTTCAACTGTAATTATTTGCCAACTGTCACGAATTCAATAAAAATTAGCATTTAAAAGCACTTACAAATACAATTGTTAAAATGATTTATTTTGTGGTAAACAGTTATTGTTCAACAGTATTTCGATTCAGATATTTTAAATTGTTTTATCGTCATTGAATGAATGTCATTGTCCTTATATTTTCTTGGTAAACAAAAATTCATATTTCATGAATTCCATATGCGTTGTTATATCTAAGAAGGAAATATCTAGACTCAACATTGCGCGGTTGCGTTTGACCCTTATTTTCGAAGCCCGTATTGGTCAACGCCGTTATTTTCGGTGCTCTCATTGGTCAAACGCAAACACGCAACGTCATGCCTGGTGATCCCGTTTTTATATGATCGAAGCAAAAAGCTCAAAAAAAATCATGTGTCCCGACAGGCATAATCAGGCTTGTAAAAAGGATGGGTTTTGAATGGGTCTTTCATCTCTTTTTTCGTTGATTTGAGCAAAAGATAGGGAAAAATAGGGATTGGAATAACAAATTCAGCAGCACCCCTATTCGAACCTGGGTATAATATTCGCTATAATTTATTCGCAATTGTTTGTTTTTTCGGAATAGAAATTTTCAAAAAATTCAAGATTGGTCACTATATTTGTACAAATTTGTGAAGACAAACTAAAACTATACTCTCAGCGTGAATAATCAAAAATTAATAAAATCCATGTATTTTACAATAATTCTTTGTTCAAAAAACAAACTCGTCCAACATTCTCATGGTATAACCGTTTTTGTTTATAAACAATTATTTCCGTGATATAAAAAAGCTTTTCATTTTCTTAATCCTCCGATAATAACTTACATGAAACTTTACAAAATAATGACCATTTAAAACATTAAGTGCTTCTCATACATTTTTTTTTCTTTTTGGGTGGTAAATTTCCAGGTATTTTTTTTCTCTGAATAAAAATCTTATCAATATTATTGCCAGAGCATTGTCAGATCGTCTCTCTGTCGCCTTTTGATATATATCAAAAAATAAAGTTTTTTATGCCAAGGTCAATTCCTCTTCGATTTTTTCTCAATCCTCACGGGGAATCTGTGCTCTGACAAAGAAACTCAGTGGGGTTGGTTCAAAAATTGATATTAACCGGTTAAGGTCAAGATTGTAAAGAAGCCCGTGGTTTATTTATTAATTCTTCGTGGAGCATATTTTTTAGCATTTTTTGATGGCAAATATATTTCGTCACGTGTGCAAACATAAAAACCATTGATATAGGCACCGGCAAGTCTAACGCAGGCCTGGAGCTCAAAGTACAGTATATACCTAGCCAGGTCGTTCTTACTCAAATCTGTATCATAAACTATTTTGATAAAAAATCAAATAGTATAATTTACCACAAAAAATGGGCTAGATTAACATTCTTGCGGAAGACTGGTTAATAATCAAGATGCTTGTAGTCAGTTATCAAAGACAATTATGCTTTGCTGAAGTAACCTATCTCGAAAATAAAAAATTAAATCTAATTCTCCTATTTATAAGGATGATCAAGAAACCTTTAGTTGAAATATTTCTGAATAAAACTTTCATGTGGCCTGCATTATCTCAACTAGTATATACCCGCAATTGTAAATTAACCCCAGCCGCTGGAACCCTGGCCTACAAATATACGCGCCACACATTGCATCCTGTGATCTTTTATGCGAAACAAGCGCAGGTTTGTAACAACTTCTTTCAGTATTACAATTATGCTATCTGATACATGAGAATTATGCAAAACTGTTAAAATAAACTGGCAAATTTAGAGATCAAAAATCGAGATTATGAACGTGGTGGATATTAAGTCTGAAAATAGACACAATCTCCGAAAAATAATTATTTCATGCAATTAGTCATAGAAGGCTATTCGGTAGTTAACTAAATGTCAATTCTTATTCATTGATCATCAGTACATGGCTTGCCTCAAAAGATTCAGTCAAAGAGAAGTTAGTGAATATGTGGCAAAAACTAAGCACGATCATGCTCAACGAAAAAAACTTTTTTTGCGGAGAGAGGCCTCCCGTGTCAGTTGTCCAACGGATAGAGATTAGTGTTTAAAGGCTCCACACAACCACGTTCACACTTCGATGTGGCCATGGCAGATGCATTATCCCGCCTGAGATGGTTTAGAAACTGGTAACACAGAGTATTTAATTTTTGTATCTGATTTAAATACAGTGTTATGAAAATTTAAAAACAATATTTGATGTTGTAAAATCGTGTAAAATTGAAGTTTAGTTGATTTGATTTTATATTACAATTTGATTAACCACACTTTTCATGTGATTTATTGATTTAAGTGTTTAATAAAAGCTTCTGAACAAAGAATTATTTTAAAGATTATTTGAGTTTATGAAATCTGACAAAACGTTTGGCACAGACTGGAGGTCTCTGAAATTCACATACGCAACATGTCTAAACTTACCCAGAACTCAATTACGCTGTCTGCGGTTTTTTCAACATAAAAATTAAAATAATATATTGAAATAATTACCAACTAGTATATCTTTTTTTCTTTATGAAATTTCAGGATAAAGATTCAAGAGTTATTTTATCTTACTTTTTTGCCAATTTCTCTCAAATTTAACTAGAATATCGATTTTTAAAAAGTGACTGTAAAAAAATTCTGAAATCGGTTGTGAAGAAAGTCTTTAACATTTGTAACATAAATAAGTTTTTTAGTATCTCATACATTTTTGATTTTATTAATACAAATTGAAAATATTTTAAAATAACTTTTTTCATTATATCATTTCAAAAATCTAAAAAACATTTTTGAATAATTTATATGAATATTGGGAAGATAAAAATTTTGTAAGGATTTCAGTTCAATCAGTACACCATGGTACCTAAAAGGTGGTTCTTTAGGTGCATGTTTCCCGAATAAATCTTGATTTTTTGAATATCCATTTAGTAATTTGAAAATTTCAGTCATTTTGCTTTCGGAAAAATTACCAAGAGATTAATTTTATGTGTAGTTATCGCAGTATTAACGCACAAACTTGAGCCTGAAAATCGGCTTTAGAGCTTCCACTGGAAGCCTTCCAGTAAAGTTTTATTTTAGAGCCTCTTAGAGGGGTTAATCAAAAAACTGTTTTGAGGGCGCAAAAAAGTAAAATTAAAACAAAATCATAAAATAATTTTTCGATTACAGAGGATTCGTTGGCATATATTGTATGAGTCTGCGAGACTGTTTGTGTGAGCGTGTTCGTGTGCTCTCTCCAAAAAATGGGACGCAATAAATTATCGTCGATAATGAATCTATAATTAAACACTGATTTGCTTATTCAAAATGTATATTATTTGATTTTGAAAAGGCTGCGTAAAGTTGACAATTTTCACATTGAACATAGCCAAAAACGTAAAAGTTGATGATTAATGTATGTTGATATTTATTTTATGAATCAACGTTAAAAACTGAATTTAAAAAATTGCAGAAATTCTCGTTTCTCCTCGATTTTAATTTCAACCAATCAGAATTAATTAAAATAATTTGTTAATGTTAAAGAATTATTTTCATTTTTGCCATCAATGCCAAATTTCATGCAAAAAAATATTTCGTAAATTATAATTCATTGAAATTAGCAGCACCTCGGTTTATCTTTCTTATTTTTTTCTAACCAGAAATCTTGTCATTTACTTGATGCGATGCCAAAAACTTTAAATAAAGAGAGATAAAAATCGATTTAATTTTGCGATGTTTCTTACAAAACGCGTGAGGGCGAAAAGTTTCATCGTTAGCTTGGTCAAAAATTATTTTTTATGATAAAGGGTCGAAAAGAGGTCACAAAGTAGCGAAAGCCAACTAGTTACTAGTAGCTCAATTCAAGTTGCGGTTTTGTCCTCTAAGAGTTAATTTGACCAAGCAAAAAATCAAAGCTTTCAAATTGCCGAAATTGCCTGCATGGTAAATTTTACGGCAATATATTTACCATGAATCAAATATTTAATGAATAAATCATTACTGATACTCATCAACGGAAATACCAGCAGTGCTGATTAAGCTGAGAACTTGAATTCTGACGGTGATATTACTCAAGATAGACCAAATTGTATAGAAGAAAATCACAACGATTCGTTGTCAACGAATTCACACAATTTTTATTTGTGATTTAAACGTCACCAATGATGAGTCACCATTTTTTCATGTTGTCCAGTTGATTGTCTTGCTGATAAGCACATGATTTCTCATAAAATTTGTCTTTCTGATGTCATTTTTCTTATTCTTAACTTTATATCATTTTATACTATAATTTTTGAGTGATCTCAACAAACGTTTAGAAAAGCGCTGAACTGAGGTTAACACAAGTGCCATGGCAAAAAAATAGCCTTGAGGAGCTCGTGTCTAAGTTGAACACCGTGTGCCAGTACAGTTAATTTTGACGATTTACCACTGGAGAGTTAAGAACCTATAACTTTACACATGTTGGTTTTATATTGAATAATTGAAAAAAAAATTTACGACGGAACCAATAATATAGACGGGTCATATATTATATTTTTACCTGGATAGACCTGGATGAGATATTTCCACATTGAATGTAAAATTTTATTGCGCATCTTTTGATATANNNCGGTAAAAATCGACATTTTCCTGTCAAATAACTGGTTTTTCAAATTTATTTTTACGACATTGGAAATTTTTGTCTAGATAGCTTAAATGGTTTAATTGATAGAGCAACTTGATTTTGGGCAAAATTTTTACGGAATTGTCCCTACATGATATATCTAAGATAGGGATCACCTGCCCCATATCTTTGCGTTCGTCTTTGACCTTGATCTGAGTGTTTGCTCAGTAGGGAGGGCGTGACAGGTAAAATCTTTCTTGGGTGTGTAATAGTTACTACACTGTGTATAGTTAATTTTGCTATTCACATATAGAGTGGCGAGTGTGGTGGCAAGAGAGAGAGGGGAAATTGATCACGTGGGAAGCTCTCATCTTTTCAAATCAGAAAAACAACCCGAACAAATAGTTCTCCTTATCTGAATTTCATCTCGTTTCTTAAATTACAGTATCTTAAAGAAAAAAGGAAAAAAAAATTGACATGATCTGAAAGTATACTCTGTTTGCACCATTAAAGTTTTGCTGTAGGGTCTAATGAAATCTAGATAGTCGAGAAAATCGAAAATTGAATTTCTATGCAAAATTGTGCCCATTTAATGCTTTTTCGGCATGAAAAGCAAAGCTAGGTGTTTTCTGGTCAAGCTTGAAATTAGATCGTCGTTAAGACTTGACTCTGCATTCAGCTGCGACTGCACCATTTAACTCCCGTTAGTGTCTTTGGCGCCATCCGGTGCGAGCAAGTGTGCTTTTATTGGCAATTGTTAGGGACCCTTAAGGGGTATCCTTAATCATCATGTATTGAATGAAAATTTACAAAGTGATCGATCGAGCTCATTGGATATTGACGTTATGGTCAACCATTCGAGCGGATTTGTTTATCATTCAGCCAGAAAGCAAAACGATGCACGTGCTAACCAGTTCACAAGATTAGGAAATTAAGGCCACGCGTTGCTTGGTCATCAAGTTAAACAAATAATGGATCAAGTAATGGTGAACGCGCAGTCCCGAAAACAATTTTAGTGGCGGGCCGATTGTATAGATATTGGCGCAAAGTTCAAACGGAGTTTTGAAATTATAAATGATGTGTTCCAAAAATCTCACGTGTATCAATTTTCGGGCAATAGAAGTAATTGATTTATGCGACATATTCCGAAACCGTTATTTTTGTATTTATTGGCGTTCACAGTGATTCTTATGCGACTTGTGATGTAGATGTGATAAAGAGTGCTTGAAATACGTTTGAAGTGTGAGCCCTGGGAACGTTTTTTGACACGTAATATTGATGCCCGTATGTGATTTACTTGAACCGTCGTCAAAAAAAAGACTTTTTCCTAATTTTCGAATGGTACGGTGAATGGTTTGGTTGGACTTTGGGTGTGTATGGTCATCTAAAGGTGCATAGGAAAACTTATGGAGAAACTACTTGGCTTCACTTGTTTATCAAAATTGCATTTAAGTCANAAGACTTTTTTCTCATCACACGATAGCCCCAAAATGATCACGTGACCGTATATTCAAGAGATAAGATTGGTGAAAGTAGTACTGTTTTTTTTTCAAAATTGCTTAAATCAATTTTTGAAAAAAGTGAAGTAGTTTCTTATAAGTTTTTATTACTTTTATGACCATCACACCAGAGTCCAAAAACAATCACGTGACCTTCAAATTAGAAAATAAGCTTTTGGTTCAAGTAAACAAATAGTGATCAAATTACGCCGCAAAAATTTTTGGGCCGATTAATACCAAATTCAAGAGTTTTGAACATTATATATTCTCCAAAAACGTCACGTGATCATATTTTCGAGAAATAAGGATTAATTTATGACATATTTCAAACCTTATTTTTGCATTATTTC
>SCLH01000365.1:220280-239148 GCA_004367855.1 Oikopleura vanhoeffeni
TGATTTGAAAAGATGGGAGCTTCCCACGTGATCAATTTCCCCTCTCTCTCTTGCCACCATACTCGCCACTCTATATGTGAATAGCACAATTAACTATACACAGTGTAGTAACTATTACACACCCAAGAAAGATTTTACCTGTCACGCCCTCTCTACTGAGAAAACACTCAGATCGAGGTCAAAGACGAACGCAAAGATAAGGGGCAGGTGATCCCTATCTTAGATATAGTGTAGTAAACTAAAGGGTGGTGAATCATCGTACAGCGCGATGATTCACCACCCTTTAGTTTACTACACTCTTAATTCACCACACGCGCTGCACGTGAAAATAACTACACTCTAGTAGAGTGACTCTACTCCTACGTTATCAAAACCTGGGGCCACTCCTCACACACCTCATGAAGAGTCATCAACCTTCATCTCTTAGATTAATCAAAAGGTATTAAAGGGATATCGCCGAAGATTTTTTGTCAACATTCCCCTATTCTTGACTGTTTTTAAATTTTGATCGTGAAAATCGTGTTGACAATTGCGTTGATTGTTTTTGTCGAAATTGGCACTTTTGCCGATAAATAGCCTCATATTTGAATAAAGCATTATGTCACATAATTTATGGTCTTAGATAACTTTGTATAACCGAATGAATTGAATTGTGATCAATGTTAAAATTCAATTTTTGGTCCCAGCTTTAAAGGATAGATACAAGCTAGAGGAATACCAGTTAGACCGATTGTGATGGGAGCGAACTAGTCTGAAGTCGTAAATTACGACTCGTGATACCACCTTGATATCACATCGAAAAAATTTGAAAAAAATATTTTTAAATTCCAATCGAGCTTGATCCCAGCTGACCCCAAATAAATACTAATCAAACGTCGGAATGTTCAAATAAATATTTAAAATGGAGGTTAACTTTAACATTTTAAATATAACTGACAATAAATCAGTTATGGGCAACAAACCTGAATACACGCGGACTAAAAGATCATTTTTTGCACCTTCAAACTCAATTTTTTTAAATCTCAACACTTGAAAATCCTGGGTCTTAAAAGGACCACAAAAAAATTCTCTTCAAGATGAGCAAATGATATCGATACCTATTTTTTACTTCCAAAATTTCTTATTTCAAATCTTCCAATTCTTATAATTAAGTCGAAAATGTATAAATTGACAAGGATAACGCCATAAACATCGTTTACTGGTACTATATATATGTACGTTATGCAGATTTTTTTTTATCATTTTCGCATGTTATGTGTGTACAAATTCATTTTTTGAGTATGACCAGAATTCGTTGCTTGCGAGTTCACGATAAAAATCATAAAATATTCGTATGCGATTCATGTTTTTTTAAAGATTTTCTGAACGTTATAATATTTTCGAATTAACTGACAGGTGGACTACAGTTTATTATTCGCTAAAATCTAACAATCTAGATCACCATCATTGAAATCAACATTTACTTCAGGCTCGTTGTTCCAAGCGAAACCACCAACAATCCCTTTATCTGCTGGTATTTTGAGACGTCTAAATCCTGACCGCCTTTTGAGGTAACATCTTGAAAAGGGTCAATGATGGAACTTGATAAATAAATTTCAGCTTTTGCATACAGTTCTCTCCCCTCAACTGGCACACTCCTAACTGGTACAAACTCACTGACTAGTACAAGTAACTGGAAACAAATTTTAGAGAATGATGAATTTGAACTCTCACAATGTTTTTAATATTTTTTTGAACTCCTGTTTACGTTTCTGAAAGCTCCCTGATTTCCCTAATTTCCAAATTAAATAAATTTAAAATTGAGCACGAATGAGATCACATTATGTCCTCAAATCAAGTTTTTTAACTTCAAAAGTTAAAATTCACCGCCAAATTCAACCGAAAATTTGATTTTGTTTTTCGGTTTGTAGTTCATTCATTTAAAAGATCAAATTTTCTGCGGTGTAAACCCTACCTATAATGGGCTGTAAAATATTTTACCCTTGCCTTTTGGTATGTGCCGAAAATGTGTAGCTTTGACATCAAATGTTTTTGGATTGTTTACGACAGATGGTCAGGCATTGAAACCAGTCGTCAGCATAAAATATGCATGCTCTATTCACTCCAGCGAGAATGAGGGCTCCTAATTACATTTTTATAAAGGCTATCCAAAATAAATTTGGAACAATTTGAAAATAAATTTGAAGACCTATATAATATAGGTCTTTAAATTTATTTTCAAATTGTTTCAAATTGATAATCATATTAGGCAAGCGGCCCTGTAGCTAGTCTTGAATTAGTACCACCATAATTCAAAGCTGTATTTCAAGCTATTTTATGTTTGACATAGAATTAAGCCAATTCCCTTTATTCGGCTTTGATGAATGTTCTTGAATAAATCACTTATAAATCTATTATACCGTATAATGGATAGGAAACAACTAAGAAAACTGCTTGTTAAAAGTTTTTATGAGACAATCAATAATCTCCAGAAATTCATGACAAAGCCAATACAAAAAAAACGATTTGAAGTTCTTGTTTCAGCTCTTAAATTTAATTATCTATCGTAATAATAATTAATTTCAACAAAGTACTAAAGTATCCATAATTTTTTTTGAGAGATGGGAAAGAAAGATCTAAAATTCGCCCAAATTGAAGAAATATCGCAAGACAAGGGTTAAAAATTAATTCAAATTGAATCAAAAGATATTACGATGAATTTTCCCAAAAATAAAGAATTTCGAAATGTTATATCGATTACCGGGCATTACTGGGCATTTTTTGCCACTTTTTACTGAAATTGTTTAATTATCAGTTTTTGTTAAAAAATTCGAAACAATGGTCTGATAAAATTTTTTCTCTCAATATTTGTGCTCAGTTTGAGCAATCTGAGAACTCAATCAGATGCGTCGGTTTCAAAAGCCGAATTATATAAAAATGTTGACTAAAAAGTGGCAAGAAATGCCCAGGAGGCCCCGTAATCGATATCTTAGGCCTGAGTAATTTTGTACCATACTTTAAGCATTTGCGTTTTTTGATAAAAAGAAAAAAGGCTTTTTAGGATTTCGAAATACATTGAATGGTCTTAGGTCTCTTGGATACGATCCAATTGAAGCTAATTTGAAAGGTAAGACTAGAACTGTTATGCTTAAGGGGGTGGTCGAGGCACACCCCCTTAAGGAGGTTCTATAGGCAAAATGGACTTTTTGAAATTTGGCTTATTTCTCTCGGCATAGACATAGGAAGCTGATAAACATCTGATAAGTTAGTTCGTAATCTGGAGACGTTTTAAATTATTATTTCTAAGATGCATGTTGAACCAACGGTATGAGGCTAACCAGGAGCAAAAAAATCTTGAAAACGGCCTATTTTTTTCGCTCCTATTAGGAAATGTTTCAATTTACATTATCTGCGAAAATTTAAAGGCGGAAAAAAATTGGTGTATTTTTTAACTTTCTTCCTGAAAAAGGTATCAAAGCTTGGCGAAAGGACTGTTTTTTGCTATTTTGGCCACGAAAAGTTGTATTTTTCATGCTACATGGGCAAACTATTTTTCCGTGCACTATATTGTTTTGTAATAATTGTCAACAAAATTGTTGTGGTTGATGCGACGATTTCATTTTTTTTAACTCCCAGGAGTACGATTGAAAATTTATTTTTTGACATCAATGTCATGTATGACTTATTTTCAAGTGAACTCAAACGATTCGTAAGTTAATGTTTCATGAAACGGATATAAAACTATGGCGAAATATTTAACCGTTCGAGCGCGAAAGCAGAAAAAAAATTTTATATTTTTTTTCAAAAATTTTTGCATTTTTTCTGATTTTTTAAGTTTTTTATGACTGTTGTTTATTGACGTTGAGTTCAAAATCGTAAAATCGAGACCTTTAGCTTGTTAGTTAGAAAGATACGACTTGCTATAGAACCTATACTCAAATAAGCTTTTCGAATTTTATAAAAAACATCCAAATATTGAATTTTTTTGAATTTTATCTTTTTATATAATTGAACAGGATACGCGGGATTAAAAAATTGTAAATCCAGTCAATTGGATTGACATTGCAAAAGATATAGGATGCCTATAAGGGTCGATAGTAAAATGGATAAAACGTGAAATGGATAAATTTGAGTTGAACTTCAACCGGCAAGAACAGGGGGTTCTATAGCATAATAATCCAATTTTTGCCGGATCACCATATAGATGAATTCTCTCAAATAACCTAAAATTATTTCTTTGCATAAAGGAATCAAATATCAATTTGCAAACATTTCAAAAATGTACCAAAATGGTTTTTTTCATGATGTCATTGCATTTTTAAATTATCATTTTGGGCGCAAAAAAATAAAATTTAAGATTCTACTTATGATTGTTTGAATTTCTAACCATTTTACGGTGAATTTTGTCAAATTTTAATTTCTAGAACTTTGTTAGTTTTTTTTAAGTTCAAAATCTCAAATTATCCATTACGTTTTATCCATTTTACTATCGACCCGCCTATAGAACCCCTTAAATAAGCTGCTTTATTAAATTTAACAAAATAATTCATAATTTTATTTATTATTTATAAGTAGCTTATCGATCATTAATCGAATCATTTAATGAGATTGTGGATGTAGTAGTTATTTCGAACATAGAACTCGAATTTGGTCATTTTTAGCTTTCAACTGGCTACCCAGCACCTGACAAAGCGATTGCGATTGAAGAATTGACAGATTATTACTTTTTTATTGTCTAGAACAGCCAAGATTTTAAACTTCGTATGTACCGTTTGCGATCTCATATTTTTATAGGTATATTTTTATAACTATAGTCATAAATTTCAAAGCAATTTTTTACGCCAATTAAGATCAATTAAAAAAAAGTAGACAAAATTGTGAAAATTTCTTTTCTGAAAAATAATATCGGTTTTATTCAACTTGAGAGAAAAACCAGCAATAAGGTTTTATCCATTTACTGGTCGATTTTCAAATATTCTTCAGAAATTTATCATTTTATACATTTTAAGGTTATGAACTTCAATATAAAATTTTAAATTAAATGTTTACTCAATTTTCACATTGATATTTGAGTTTTAAAAAAGGCTCATTTTTCCAGCCCATTGCTGGAAACACCCACAATCCTCTTAAAATCGACCCACAGAAAATTTATTAGGAAAACGTTACCACAAAATGCACTGTAGAACTTGGCACAAACCGCTTTATTTGAAAGGATAACAATCGTGGTCGATTTTGACTCTAAATTCAATGGCGGACACGCTAGTAGCGTGACGCTACCTATTGAAGACTGTTTAAAAATAAATAATTAACAAATTTTATAATTTCTTTAAGAAAATCTTAAAAAATTGGGAGAAAATCATCACGAAATTCAACTTCCAACTTTTGTAAAGCTTGCCGCAGTTGAACATGAAGCAATGCAAAAAGATGGAATATCGGCATGGGTTTTAAATAAAAGTTGACAAAGCAAAAACATAATTTCATTTCTTTAGAAATACGGCTTGCACCAAATGATATTTTTGAGAAGATTCCCAAGATTTTTCCTTTTTTGAGATAAATAACCAGACCAATTTTTGCAGTATAATTTATGCTTGAAAAACAACCAATTTCCTGGTTTTGAAAATCCTTTTCAGTCACAATTTTCACATACCACTGCAACAAATCTATTTTTCACTAAAAAAGTTCTGACAGACAATCTTCCAATCTTAAATTCAATTTTTTGTACATAGAGGTATAATTAAATTTTCACGGCAGAGCTGAGCTTGTTTTTAAGCAATCTGTTTTTAAACCTGTTGTAATTTTATTCACTCAGTCTTTGTTTTCAGGCTTTCCCTATCAATGTTGACGGGAATTTTAGAAGCACACCAGAGTTAAAAGATGGGTAATATTTTAGAATTTTCAGGAAAATTGAAACTCTCGATAATGGAAACCCATGGCATGAGGAACATATAAATGTTTCACAAAATGTACTTTTCTATTGATTCATAAATTATGAGTCATGACTATCATATCATTTTTCCAACAAAAGTGAATCTTGGAAATGATGGTGAATCACCATTGGTAATCTCTATAGCACGTGTTCGAATCCAACTTTTGTCGAATCCAAAGCCGCTTTATTGGCTGGAGAGGTTGATCAGCTGGTATATAAGAGATTCAAGATTCACTTTGGTTGAAAAAATGATATCACTCAAACGGCCAATTACCTGTTACACCCATCATGGGACTCCCATGCTCTCCGTTACTTTTTATGAATGTAATTAGTGAAATCATTTATTTGAATCGAACATACCAGTAACCTTTTAAAAGGGTTAAAAAGGCCAAATTGGCAATACTCAAAAAATTGAAATTTGATTGTTGCTTCAAATGAGTGTCACTCTGACACTGTCAGGTGTACCAAAAATGTTATTATTTCAAATCTATTCCTAAAGACCGCCTCTGTAAAAGATGCTTTCAGCGTGTTTGATAAGCATGAAAATGGGGAAATCAGCGTTCACGAATTGCGAAATGTCCTTACAAACCTGGGTGATCAAATGACAGATGAAGAAGTTAACTTTTTATTTGCTGATTCCGGAATCAATGAAATAGGAGCTGCTGGCGACGTAAATTATAAAGATTTTATCAATCAAATGTCAAGTTCTCTATTGTAATAAATCATGCTATTTTGTTCCAAAAATCATGTTCACGGGAAGTTTTTTTTCCACAAAGCTGAAAAGAAGCTGTGTTTATCATTTCTTAAATTAGAAAAATCGCAGAATTAAAATTTCTCAGTCTAATTTTAACTCCCGTAGTGTCTTCCGAGCCACCCGTGGCTCGAAGGCCTTTAATCGCAATTTAGGACCCTTAATCATATATGAATGAAAATTTACAAAGTAATCGATCGACTATTTGGATAATTGACGTTTGTGCGTTTTTTTTNTGAAAAATATTTTTCGAAATCAAATTTTTCAATTTTTCAATAATTTTTCGAAAATTCGAGATTCATGGGGGGGGGATATTTATGATATGGTATCAACGAAAGAAAAGAAAATTCTAAGACTTTTGGCTGGAAAATTTTTTTTTTTAGGTCTATTTATTATTTTTCATAATGTCAAAATTGAATTTATGATGAGTCATATATCGCCTCTCAAACCAAAAAGTTTAACGGTTTGAACCTCGGGACCGGTTGAATACTTTTGGAGTGACTTCGATAAAGCTGTGTACGCAAGTTTCAGCCCATTGTTTGTATTTACCTCGTTAGCCTGATGCCTGATATGAAAAAAAGTGTTTTTCAACATTTTTTTGACGAATAGGGCAACAGTAATGGACGTGAAACCGGAAGTTGATGGAATACTAAAAATATCTGTTACTTTAGGCCGGCTATATCCATTTGAGTATACTTTTAAAAAAAGCTTTCTTGTCAAATTTCTTGACGATTTTCGTCGTCGTTTACTCTGTCTCGAAGAGTTTATCATGAAAAAATTTGTTTTTTCCTTTTTTTGGAATCGGGCCAACAGAAAACCGGATGTAAATTGAAAATTCACATTACGGCGGCGGATGATCACTGACCGGCGGATTATAGAGCCGCTAAACGGGCGTGATAAATACCATGCATTAGTTCACCCATTTGGAATTAGCTGACCCGTTGCCGAAGAGGCATTAGTGTGAAAAAAAGGTTTCTCCCTTTTTCTTGACTTTCTGAAACTTATAGGGAACAAAAATATCCATAAAGACATCAAAGTGTTCAGCTTCATGTGTGCTGAAACCTAAAAATATATTGAAACAAATTGGTAAGAAAATAAAATTCATGATAATCACATAAAGATAGACCCAAAATATCCTCAAATTTTTTTCCACAAAAGATGTCGGCGATAATCGACAAATTCGGCGATATTGGGCACTTCGGCGTCAATGAGGACATAACATAACATTTGTTAAGTAATGAAAAACGGCCGTAAGGCGTTGGAAAATGAAACGGATGACAACATCTATTAATTAATTTGGAAGTTTCACAATAGGTTCAAATGAAAGTGAATCACTCAAATGCGTAAAATTAATACTCCAACTAAACTGCAATGCAATTAACGCTGAAAAAGTAAGTTGGGAAATCAATGGAGAAATGAGTCATTCATGCCTCACAAAGTAATTTGCGATATAAATGTTCAAAATTTCGGCCGAATCATTGGCAAATTCGGCGATTGTGTTACTGAAAAGTATTTTCAGCAAAAAATTTTGAAATTGTTTTATCTTTTTCCGGCAAATTTCGGCGATATTGGGGCCGGCGATATCGGCTTCTTAATAATACAGGCTGAGTCTTTACGATTCCTCCTTTTTTTTACCAGACGGTAGACAGTCAAAATGTAGAAATAAATCAAACTGTATGATATGCAATTTTGGCTGTCTAACACGTCTGGGTATAAAAGAGGAGAAAATCGAAAAAAACTAACGCTGTATATTTTATAGTTTTTGATAGAGTGGTGAAAAAGCAACAGGATTATTTTGTAATAATCATGCTCTGGAATGCTGAATTTGATCAAAACTACGCAAAAACTTTACACAAATTTTTTTTCTATAAAATTATCCGCAGAATGTTGCTAAAGATCAGAATCACCGAATGAATAAATTTTGGGTGAACCAAAACGTTCGTCAATTTGCGCAAGACTTCAATCAAATTGTCATTTATTAAAATATGATTAAAAAGATTGGACAAATTTCACATGTTCAAAGAGCCAAAAATTTGATCGAATGAACTCGAAGCCGCTCAGAGTGCAAATTGGGGTTTGAAAAGCAAGTAGATTTAGGAAAACTGAATCGTTAAAAATTACATTTGGGTGTTCGACTCGTTGGAAACTTTCCATGCGCGAAAAATGTCAATGACAGTTTGTAAAGAATAACTCCAAATCGGCCGAAGGCCGATAAAAAAAGAAGCTTTATCGATTTTAAGGGTATCCCCGGTCCCCAAACACACTTCAAAGATATATTCAGATCAGGTTTGTAGAACTACCTTCATCTTGCGAAAACATGTGTCAAAACTTTTTTGCATGCATACCCCCAGACACATAAGCGAGACATGAGAAACCTAAGCCAAAAACGGAAATCTATCTCCTATGAGGTTTTATTTTGAAATAAACCTAAATTTTAACATAAACTTGTATAATTAGATTTTTAAAACTTCTGAGAGTGCTTTTGTCGAATAAGTGCTATATTTTTTCTAGAATATGCGATAAACTACCGTTTTTGGATTTTGTTCCATCGGAATCTATCTTCTGGTTAAATTTCAGAAATTTACTCAAATTATTGGCAAACGGTAGCTCGAAACAAATAGAAAATTTGAGGAGCCGTTTTTTTTCCAAAAATTTTGACTCCCCAAACTCAAAATATGAATTTTTCAAGGTCCACGTGGAAAAAATTTCCGAAAAAAATGTGCTTGTTTTTTCGAAAGTAGGCTCAAAGAAGCGGGGAAAGCACTAAGAGAAAGTTTGGCTACCGTCAACCCGATATTTTTGAAGTTTTTAGTGGTCCAAATTGACAACAAATGTATTTTTAACAAAATTGTGAGAAAAATACTTAAGAAAAATCGCAAAATTTTCGAATTTTCGTTTTTTGTTATTTTTCTTGTTTTATTTGGCGTTCAAAACATAAACAATTGAATTTAGTGCAATTTTTATGACATAATAACTGCAGAAAATGTAGGAAGCCGGGATACCCTTAATTTAAATGTGAAAATGGCCACATCGGCCGGTGGCCGATAAAAGAAAAGTTTATATTTTTAATTGAAATTTGTGAACAAAAGCCCAAATTCCCGGAGGCGATTAAAGGGAGTTTTATGCTTAAATTATTTGTTAAAAATGCGCCACAAAATTCGGCCTAAGCCGATTAAATGGAGTTTTAATATTTTAAATTTGAAATTTGTGATAAATGCGCCCAATCGGCCGCATGGGGGGAGGCCGATGAGGAGTTTTGTTTTAATTATTTGGTTAAAAACGCGCTTCAAATCGGCCGAAGGCCGATTAAAAAGGAGTTTATGTTTTAATTTACAAATTTGCTAAAAAATGCCGCCCAAAATCGGCCAGAAAACCGAATCAAGGGAGTTTATGTTCTTTTTTAAATTTGTTAAATCGCCCAAATCGGGCGAAAGCCGATTACAGGGGTTTTATGTTTTATTGAAATTTGTTAAAAATCCCGCCCAAACGGCTGAGCAAAATTAAAGGGAGTTTTTTGTTTTTGTTTAATTTGTTAAAATGCGCTCCAAATCGGCCGAGGCCTATTAAAGGAGTTTTATGTTTCTGTTTAAATTGTTAAAAAATGCGCCCCAAAATCGGCCGAAGGGCAGCGGCCTATTAAAGGGAGTTTTTATGTTTTAAAATTCAAATGTGTGAAAAAATAAGAACCGATTTACGGGAGTTTTGTTTGAGTTTAAATTTGTGAAAAAAATGAGCCCTTAATCGGCAAAAAGGGCCTATTGAGAGAGTATTATGTTTCAAATTTAAATTGGTGATCCTTTAATATCAAAACGGTTAATTGGAAAAGTCAAATTTTTATCACAAAAGTTGTTTTTCTCTACTTTTGCTTTATTTTCTCCCCTTCCCCCCAAAATTGGGAAAAAAAAAAAACAATTTTTTTTTGGGAAAAAATAAATCAAGAACATTATTACATTTTTAAATTTGAATTAAAAGAACATAAAACTCGCGTGATTATCTCCATCAGCCGATTTGAGGCCTCATGTTTAAAGATATTTAAAACTTAAAGGAGTGGTTTGTCGCTGATTGCCCTGTTTGAAGAATGCGTTTCTGGCTATAACTAGCTTATGGTGGAATCCCAAAGACTTTTTTATACGTGAGGTACCTTTCGCTATCAATTTCAGACATTTAGTGGTCTGATACAACTTAACCTACGCACTCACATAAACGTATAGTACCTCACAAAAAAAACACTAAAAAAAGCCTACTCCCTACGTCAGTTTTCAAAATTTATTTTCATTTATTTTTTGTGTCAGGCTGCCAGACCATCAATACACCAACTAACCTTTATGAACCCCCTTTTCGAAGTTCTGAATTGTCGAAGAGTGAATTCGGTGCTCTCATTGGTCAACCAGGGGGTTTCCATAAAATGTTATAGTTGGTGTTTGTACCAACTTGGTGTACAAAGAAAATCCAGAGCGTTTTTTTCGAATTTTTTTTTGTCGGACGACTTTTTAAAAATTTTCAAAACAAAAAATCTGAAAAATCGAGCATTTAGAGCGTTTTTCCAAAAGCCACCTCCTCCGCCAATTTTCGAGATAAATTTTTTGGTTTATATCTTTCTGGCCAACTAAGCTGAATAATCCGGAGCGTTTTTTTTCGATAATTTATATCAGACATCGTTCGGGGTTGGTTGCCTACAATTTCAAAATATTTTGAACACTAAAAAAGCTTACTCCTCCTATAATTTTTTGGGCTAATTTTTTGAGTCAAGTTCCGGAGAAGGCAAATATCAACAATAACGAAAAGCCTTTTTTTTCAAAAATTTGCTTTTGACAGATAATTTTTTTCGACTAATTTTCCGTTGAAATTTTTTTTCCGGTTTCATACATTATTATCCCGTTAAAAGCAAAATTTTGAAACAAAAAGCTCTACATTATGTTGAATATTAGCTTCTCTGGAAATTAACTCAAAAAATTGTAGTTATTTGTGAGGAGTAAGCTTTAAGTGTTTTTTTTTTGGGGGGTTTCAGGTGAGTGCTGGGCTGTTGTTGTTGTGCTACAATTAGTTTATATCATCTTCTAGCTTGTTCCGCACGTTCAGAAAGTTTTCAAATACCAAACTCTACAGGTCATCCAGAAACCATGTTATAAAAAACTCCAAAAAACAGCTTAATCAGCGACAAACCCCAACTCCCCTTTTAAAACCATTTAAAATCCTCGCTTTGAATCTGCTTTTTTGCCGATTTGTTTGCTCATTTTAACAAATTTGAAATTTATAAACATAAACTCGCGTATTCACCTTCGGCCCGATTTGGAGGCACATTGTTAACAGTTTTATTAACATGAACTTTCTTTAATCGGCCTCCGGCCGAATTGGGTCTCATTTTTTCACAAATTGTAATTAAATGATAAACTCCTAAATATCGGCCTTCGGTAGATTTGGGGCGCAATATTTAAAAAAATTTTAAATAAAAACATAAATCTCCCTTTGGGCTCATTTTTTGACAAACTTAGAATTAAAATATAAACTGTTCTTTTATCGGCCACCGGCCCGATTTGGGGCCGCATTTTTTCACAATTTAAATTAAAAGCGATCAGCCCATTCTCATCGGCCTTCGGTCCGATTTGGAGCTCATTTCTTTACAAATATTTGTTGAAAATTTTTTGGCAAGCATGAAAGTTTCAAGACGTCGAACACCCAGAATGTTATTTTTAAACGGAATTCTGTTTCTTAAATCTATCTTGCTTTCAAACCAAACCTTTGCTCTAGCGCTCCGAGTAATCATTTTCAAATCAATAATCTTCTGTACTTCTTCCTGTTCAATTGTTGAGGAATGGTCCTTTCTCAAAAATGGCGTAGGCGTTGGTAAGGTCAAAGATTACGAATTTTGTAGAACGTAGTCGGTTTATTTCCTTATTGTTAATTCTCTATGTATTTGAACAATGTAAATCGTTCAAAATCTTTTTAATCAATATTTTAATAAATTAAAATTTTGATAGAGTCCTTGCCTCTAAATTGCCGAACGTTTTTCGGTTTGTTCCTTTTCTAAATTTATCATCGGTGATTTTGCTTTTTAGCAAACATCTATCGGATAATTTATAAAAAAAAAAAAGTTTCTGATAAGTTTTTTTCGTAGTTTAGATCAAATTCAGCATTAAAAGAGCATGATGTTTAAATTCAAGGATTAACTGTTTTTCTCTCTATCAACCCACCATTTGGAAACGATTTTTCGAGGTCATTTTATCGTGATCATTGGGTCAATATTTTAAGATAAAACGTTGTTTTTTGATGAAATGTGGGCTATTTCTTAGTATTCAAGAATTTGACTAGAGGAAGATCAACTATCAGGTCTGTGAGACTCTGGAGAGCGAATTGTCAATAAAAATTCCCAAATTGGTGGCTGAGAAACTTACGAGATCACGTTGGAATCAATAATTAAAGTTTTTGTATGTCACATGAGTCCCGAAACGTGACAAAAGATTCGGGTTTTTTCTTTCGCAGTTAAATTTGATTCCAAAATTGAAAAATGTTTGAAATTTTTTTAGCTGGTTTCGGGAGTTTATCGTGTGTTTAAGAATATGGGTCAAAAAAAATCAAATTCGACAAAAATGTTTTTCGAAAGAGCTCTTATCGTATCAAAATCCACCCGTTAAGACTCGAAATTTCTTTGACTCTTTAGGGCAACAACTGGCGACGTTTTGGGAATAATTTCAGAATATCATTTTTATATTCCATGGACCCAGATTTACTCTAGATTCTGGTTTTAATAAACAAAAGTGTGTTAGTGCATTATAAAATTCTAAAATTAAATTCTGAAAAAAATAAAAAAAACGTAAATTTGATCAAAAAATTCTGAAATCTGAGAAATTTTCCGTTATTTGACTCGTTTTTTCAACGTCCTAATTCGCTCGTATAAGGACAGGGTTGATCATTATTTCCTTAACCATTTACTAATCGGTGCATATTTATGATTTGGCTGTCTTTCCTCAATAATTTTTGAAAAGAAAAATGGTCATCAGGATTTCATTATTATTTTGTTTGAAATACACAAATAACAATTTCATGATTCCGAGGTCATTATCATGACGATTTGAAATAAAGAAATTTTCAAAACTCAAAAATGGGTAAGTGATGTTTTTAACCATTTTAGAGAATTTTTTTCTGGTCATTTGAAGACTTAGGATTTTTTTCTTTATGAAAATTTTCAAAAAATCGATTTTAAGGTTCAATTTTTTGTGATTTTAACAGGTAATGTGGATCCAGGGGTCGGGCGATCAATATTTGAGCTGCTAATGAACCGGTCAAAGTTATCGAGTCAATCTCAAGTTTCATCGTATGACTTGTAATTCCCCCAAAGATATCGGAAGGGTCGAACTTTCCAAAGAACGTATTAGGATAGGGTCAATGTCTGAAAGGTCGCTAGAAGAGCAAACTGGCCAAAAAAGTGCATTGACAGTTTGTTGCTCTGCCTAGCCGACCCTCTCAGTAACATTATTGACCCATAGTCTCCTAATAACGTTCATTAGAGGTCAGAATAGTTGTCGCCGACCCTCAATTAAAAAAAAATGGCGTGGCCGAAAAAAACGCTTAATTGTTCACTGGCCAAAAATCAGCCTTCTCAAGACTTCATAACGGCTTCGCTAGAACTGGATGCACATTTACCTGTAAATCATCGAAAAATTGACCTTTAAGGGGTAGGTGTCGGTTTTTTTTTAAAGCCCTTTATAGAATTAATTTATGATACATAATATCGGTTATACTAAAGTTGACCAAATGGAATGTCCGATGGTGGCAATTATTTTTTTTCAAAAAACAATCTATAGAACAAAATCTAGAATTTTCAAAATTCGAATATTTTTTTGGCTTTAACCCCGCAATAAATCCGGTTATATCCATGATATGAACATTTTTTTAATTGGTGAATATGACCCCGAAACAGATGCATGACATTAAAATTAATCGGAAATGTCTTAATCGAATTCTAAGAAAATTTCAATTATTTTTAAGAGCCAAAATGTTAAACTAATTAGTCGAATTCGACGGCTGATTCGTTAAATAATTTTGATTAGCTGTAAGCCAGAACTTGTTGGATCAGTGGAAATATTCAGCTTCAAATTTGTGGTACTTTTTGTTGGATGCAGACGACATTTGTCGAAACTTTTCATTTCCGGTTTAACTTATAGTCATATTTCTATGAATTCTAGGGTGATAATTTACAAATTCGTAAGGGACCAACATATTGACGACAGTTTATTTATCTACCTGAGGTCGAAAAAAGACGGCTTTCTTCTTGAACATTCGTCTAAATAGAAGATAGATTTTGAAGTCGGAAAAAATTGTAAAAATGCGGCGTTCAAAAGTGTTTGAAATTCAGGAGCGAATTCAAAAAAATGGGGTCCAAACATAATTAGTAACCTCACTATTCCCGTACTCTGTGTAAATTTTCAGACACGTTTTTGTTGTGGTGTCTAAGAAGAAGATAGATTTTTGAAAAACCGTTTAGGTGGCTGCTAAATGACTCACCACCTGGTGGTGTGGATGTAAACAGGTTTGACTTTGGAGATGTGTAATCGTTAGAGCGAAGGCTAGTCTACAAACGAAGTATGCTCAGAAATTTTAAATACGTGCCCTAAATGATTTGTTTCTTGAGGCGCGTGATGGAGAAGGTAGCCAGAAACTCGCACGCCTAACCCCGCCGTTAAATCGATTTTTTTTGAAAATTTTTCAATAACAAAAAAATCCTAAGGTCTTAAAATGACCAAAAAAAAATCTTTACAAGATAGGTTTAAAAACATCGATACCCATTGAGTTTGAAAATTTCTATTTCAAATCGCATTGTCAATATTCTTATGAAACTTCAGCTATTTTTGTCGACAATTTGGACTTTTGAGGCCCTTTATATATTCAAAATTTAGAACATGACCGCATCATCGTTTTGCAAATAATTTTTTTAGATTCAAGGCGCTTAATAATATTTCCCGTTTTATGTGAAAATTTTTCAGAGTGATCTATTAGGTCTTTAAACAAAAAATATTGATAAAAACTGTTATTTTATCAAGTGACAAGTAGTCAAAAGACCCCCCATAACTTTTTTGTAGGGGTCTGAGTGGGATATGTTCTAATATAAAAATGATCGCCTTGATACGCTACAAGATAAACAATCAAAACTCTATTTCTGAGCATTTTTTTTGAGATACCAATAAGAAGCCATGCTCAAATGTTTATCAAAAAAAAAATCTGCATTTGAAAATTGAAGTTTTTAAAAGTTTTTGAGACGGAAATACTTTTTCCGGAGAAATGTATAGTTTCGCCTTAGGGGACACACCGCGTCAGCCTAAGGGCAACAACACATTGTGAGCCCTAGTTTAAAGTTTATTAAAAAAAATAAGTTTAAAAAATAAGGAGTCCGGAGGGATTCGAACTCAGAGTGGTCTGGACCGCAAAGGCCGGAAGCCGTAAACCACAAGCCAATCGCGCCAATGAGTAAAAACTTGTTCTGTTTATAAATTATTATCCGCTAAAAATATTGAAAGTCATTAAGGGCGCATCCCATCATTGCCCGCGCCACCAGAAATTTCAACATTTTTAGACTGTGTTAGATTTCGATTATTAACGATTTTTTCCTGTGTGTGCTTTGCTGCTCTTAGATAATGCTTTCCTGCTCGAGATAATTGTTTCGAATGCTTTCGAAAAATAAAAAATTAAAAATACATTTTTCGGAACTGGTTTGGGGGGTTTCAAGGCTAGGTCTAGCTCAAAAAAATCAACTTTTTTATTCGAATTTTCCGGGGGTTTCAATCTTGGGAACATTTTTGTTCTTTTTTTTATTTTTTTGAAAATCAACGATAGAAAGAAGCAACAAAAATGGCGGTACTTCATTTTTTTGCAACCTCAATGGTTAAGAAAAAATCGTTTTTTTTCGCCCGGAATTAACCCCAACAAATTTCCCATAAATGAGAAAAAATAACTCACTTTTTTTTCATACTAAAGCACTAACCGAAAGGAGTAAACAAACCAAAATTGACTGAAATTTTGTACAGCAAGCAACATAATCCAGTATTTCCAGATAGTAACAACCGTCCCGAGTTGAAACTTCTTATTTCCGGTTTGTATATCCGGAATTTCCTGTTATGACCGGTATCCTAAGTTTTGGATCATTTTGGCCATAGGGAGTTTAACAAATTTGAAAGGCATCAAGTCATTTTTTGCTTGAAATAACCTAAGGAACATTTTGGTATGAAAATTTTTCATAATTTACTAAACTTTTTTCTCAGTCAAATCAATAGGTAACAGTCTAATTACGTACTTATTTTTTGCAAAATTATTTAAATCACAAAAAAAAAGCCTTCTTTCGTGATCAAAAAAATTCTAGAGACTTTTTTACCAATTACACGCCATAGGCCCAAAATGATCACGTAGACGTATAAATTAAGGAATAAGGTTGGTAAAAGTAGTATGTTTTTTCCAAAAATTGCTAAATCAATTTTTGGAAAGAAGTGAAGTGGTTCTTTCAGACAGTTTTTAGACTTTTATTCTCATTACCTAGCAAGTCCAAAAACGACACGTGGATGTGCCTTCAAATTAGAAATGAGGTTTGGCTCAAGTACCAAATAGTGACCAAATTTACGCGAAAGTATTTGGAGACTAATTACACACTAATTAAAGAATTTGAACAATAATCATATTTTCCAACACGGTCCGTGATCTTATTTTTTTCAAAAAAGAAGATAAGGATTTATATTTATGGAACAATTTTAAACTTTATTTTTGGATTATTTCGTCACGTGATTTTATTCAGACTTTCCCTGTAATGGAGAAAAAAGTCTTTAAAACGTTTGAAGTTGACCTGGAATTTTTTGAAGTAATTTGAGTATTTTTCAAATAACTGTACATTGGTACCATATATTTTTTTTCAAAAGTACTCAAATCATGCGAAAGACCTCAAGAATCGTAAACGAATTTCTAAGACTCTAAATGCATGTACAACTATGGCCTCCAGTTTAAATAGAGCCAGATCTTCCAGAAGTTCATAGTTTCGAAATTGCTGATGCTAAGAATTCGTAGGCGAGAGAGAAGGTGAGAAAAATGAATAATTTACCGATTGGGGTTTTTTTTAATTTCAAAACAAGTTTTCTGTTTGTATATTTGGAAAAAATTGGCCTCCGGGTTAGAAAGATCACCTCTGAAGCCCAACCTTCCGAAAATTAATTAATTAGAAATCAAAAAAGGTTTGCGAGTACGCGTAGGCTGGACTCGTCTCTGGTTGTAGAACAACAATGATATTAAACAATAATTTCAGAGTCAATTAACGAAGAGAATTTTTGATGAAAACATATAATATTGTTAATGGAACCTAGAGAAAACCTTTTTGAAGTTAACTAACAGTAGTTCAAATATAATAAACGTTTGAATTCGTAATGATTATTGGCCTGGCTGCCCGTCACTGGGGTACTTTCCCGCGAATTTTTTTTCTCATCCCATTTAAATGCCTTTTTGTTTCATCCGGAATTTTTTTATTTTTTATTTTATTTTTATTGCAAATTGGCTGAATATTATTTAAGCTATTGAAAAATGTATGTTGATAATGAAACTTTGCTTATAATTGGCTCGATCTATAGGATGTCACTAGTTGCCGGAAATCGAGTCTGGGTACAGATTTCATGTCTAAAGTCTAGAGTTAATTATACGGGGTCACGTGATCATTTTTGGGCTATGGTGTATGGATAAAGTCTTAGAAATTTTTGATCCCGGCACAAAGGCTTTTTTTGATGATTTAAATTTTTTTTTTTGCAAAAATAAGTACTTGTAATACAGTAAAAATATTTCAAAAAAAACGCACACGTCAATTATCAAAGTCCGATCGATTACTTTGTAAATTCATTCATATATGGTGCCTTTAGATAGGCTTTTGGGTGTGAGGAGGTTAAAGAATTCTACATACAATTTTAACGATATGTTTTGCAGCTACTTGTGTGTATTAATAAATTGTATTATTTAGGAGAAATCGCAGTAAAGCAAAAAAAACTAAAAATTTTGGTCTGAGCTTTTTTAGTTACCAGTTGAATGCAAAAAACCCGTTTTGTGATATCTCATACGGTTTGTCTGTGATGACTCAGTAAAATATGTTGCACCTAAAAAACCTACAGTTAAGTGTCTTTAGTAGGACGCGTCACAAGTATTTTAAAAGTACTGTCACACGAAAAGTACTACACTAGTTTTAAAAACTGATATGG
>SCLH01000365.1:285703-342441 GCA_004367855.1 Oikopleura vanhoeffeni
CATCAAAAGATCAGCTGAGGATCCTTCACTTTAAACATAAATAACAATAACTTACCTCGCACATTATGCCATAACACATAGTTGAATTTCCATAAACTTGCAATGAATTGAAACCATCTGTATCCACATGAATAACTTTATGATAGTTTTCACTTGTAAAAACTCCTTTAGTACCATATTTATAATAAAGTTGATTTAGGCCATTGGCAAAAGCGAACAAAACCAGGAAATAAATAAATAAAAATTTGGATATATCGAACAGCATTCGACCAAGACTGATTTGTAGTGGACCCATATGCACATTAGAATTGAATAAATAAACTTAAAATAATTTTTAATGACCCAGATCAAAAATCGATGAAAAAGAACAAAAAAGTATCAAATAAGATAAGTAATGATATCCAACCAAAGTCACTCCTGATCTCAAATTATAATAATACATTTTTCAATGTCGGAGTATTAAGTGCGAGCAAACATAAATAACAATGTAAAATTACATTCCATATTCAGGGATCAGATTTTCCGGGTCGCCGGGTCGGAAATTTTGACCCGAACTGGAAAAGTCGCCGACCTTTTGTGAATATCCCGGCCCTTATTAGGAAACGTAGTGTGTTTTTAAGTAGTAGAGCCGGTATATAAACAAAAGTTTGACTAGGAGATATAAAAATAAACCACCAATTAAGATTCAAAATGCAAATTATGAAACCTGCTTTCTGACTTCGAGTTAAATTTTTGGTTGAAAATCTTGATTATCGCAATTTGCGATCCATTGTGGATTTACTTACTTAGTCTCATGAAGCTGAAGATGTTAGCGACTGCGAAAAGAGCCTCTGAAATTAATGTCGGATGTAACGGGTCCCATTCAACACGACTAAGGCGCTTTTTTAGAATTACATATAAGTATTTTCCGGATGATTTAAGGGCCTCGGTGCATTTGGACAGATACCGATATGAGCTCTTGATGAAAAACTTTCCACTGGATTTATATATTCTTCTTAATATACCATCAAAGGGATGATTCACAATCCAGGCAACTTTTGTGACTAGCGAATTTTTGAATTATGGCTTTTTAAGAACATTTTAAGTTCGAATTAAACTTTTCGAATTCGAGAAATTATGAGAAATTTTGGATAAAAGTTCCAAACATAATGAAAATGCCTTATTTTTCGTTCAAATTTTTTTTAATATTTGTTCCAAATCAACGATAAAGACTCTACAAAATGGGAACTTACACTTTTCGACTAGGTGACCACATATTTTTTATATGCACTTTGAAAAACCATATGACATGGTTAAGTGATTTTTGGTCAAAAATAATAAGAAATATTTTGAAAATTTTTCTCATTTCTCATTCAAAAATTTTCAAACTAATTTTTTTGGAATCCTTAGATGACAATATTGGGAATGGCTACTTACACTATATTTAAATATGCTTACATTATTTTTCTTCGCTCTTGTTTATACTCTGAATTATACTTTTTTGAATGAAAATACGGTTTGCGCGAAATCTTGTTTAGCCCTCTTTAATCAAGAATTTAACAAAATTTATTTCACCGAGACTTGCTCAATTGGTAAGCCGACCCATTCACTACGGCAAATTTCATAAATCAAACTCATGAAAATAAATATTTCTTTCGAGGTGCTACAATGTCGGTTTTTTCGTCTTTTTTCAAAAATTTAAATTTTCAATTCTTACGTAAAAATGATATACAAATTAATTATATAAATTTTCGCGGGTGGTCGAGATTGTTTTTTTAGAGCTTCTGATTAATAAAAGATAGAAAATAAATTTTACTGTAATTTAGACACCTTGGATAGCAAACGCGCCTTTTTTGAGTGTTTTTTCAAAAGACGATTTATAAAGTAAAAATAATCAATCTGAAGAAATTCAGATTTAACAAAGTAACTGAAAAGTGCCAACTTGTGTTTGAAAAAGTTTTTATTCGAAAATTTCAAAGTGTCAAAAAGTTTCCCATCTGCAAATCTGTCAAAATGCACCGAGGCCCTTAAAGACTGAGTGTCAATTAAAAAAAATGGTATTAAATAAGGCTTATAGATTTCCAGATAGATTTCAAAAACAATTTTGAGTTTTTGATATTTTATGGATTACCCGCCCTCAGAGTACATATCCTGAATATTTGAATGATACAGACAACGCAAGATATTAGCACCCAATCAAAACCCTTGATTGCAGAATAGACCGATTTCATTGGTCAGATCAAGAAAGGATCAACCAATCAAATTCTCAGATTTCGCATTTTTCAAATATTTAGGATTTGTACTCTGAGGGCGGGTGAACCATATGGCCGTATGTTATCATCAAAAAACTGAATATTGTTGTGAAATGCAGTATAATTTGGCCGATATTATACTGAATTTGTGGTTGTATAAAAATAGCGCCCATTTTATATGTTTTACCACAATGCTTTCGAAGACTCGACCAATAAACCTACATGTTTTGTTCTAAAATTGCAACAATCATTTGGCTACCACTTAAATCGGCAATTGAGAAAAACATGTTTGTTCCATATTTTGAAATTTTTGCTTATTTATGTCGAAGTGCCGAAACCCAGCTGTGTTCCGAATTAACACGATGGGAGATATTACAATTTCCAGTTATGATCTTTGTTTTTACCTCAATCATCTTGTAAAAATACAATTGAATTTTTGCATTGAAAATCGACCTTCAATTTTGTCTGACCTAATTGCAATCATTTCATTTTTGCCAATTTTTTTTTAATTTTCAATTAATTCAAAAATTGATATCCGGTAACCGGATTTCAGTCACTCCCAAATAATTCAAAAAATGGTGACATTTTTGAACGGTTTTGAACAATTAATTACCACATTTTTCCTACTTGTTTTGATTTATTTTCATTTTGAATATTCTTGAAATCTTAAAATTTAATTACAAACCGCAATCCGGAAATTTTATTTCACGAACTTTTTAATTACGGGATATAAAACAAAATTCATAAGAAAAATTAAGGGTTTCACAATGAAGGTCGATTAAACCGACTCGGTTTCTCCAAATCAATCAAAAATAAAGAAATTTTCAAAATGTGAAGCGAACAATTTTTTCAAAACATTTTACATCCCTTTATCACACTTTTGTAAATATCCCGGCCCTCATCAGCAAAC
Source organism: Oikopleura vanhoeffeni (assembly GCA_004367855.1). NCBI lineage: Eukaryota > Metazoa > Chordata > Appendicularia > Copelata > Oikopleuridae > Oikopleura > Oikopleura vanhoeffeni. The sequence continues at coordinate 288,845 of SCLH01000365.1, forward strand.
GTAGTGTGTTTTTAAGTACTAGGGCCGGAATATTTACAAAGGTGTGATAAAGGAATATATCATATCCATTATGATGCCCGGGTAACACTAAAAACTTATTCCCTATTCTTTTAACAGGCAAATAAGTTTTAAGTGTCACCCGGGCATCATAATGGATATACGCCAGCACATTCTTTGAACACGGATTTCCTGAAATGACTATTCATATGTCTAGCATTTGAAACACAAATATTTTAAAGGTGGTTGATCACCGTGCAAGGTAAATAATTCGAAAATAATATGGTCAAATTATTTTTTGTGGACAACGTGATTTCACAAAAGGATTAATTTGTCACATCAAATGTGATAGAGATTTCTGAGTAAAATAAAGTATGTCTGACACAGTCTTATTTTTGTAATTCCCTGACTGATCTTGTGGTATATTTCGATGCATGTAAAAAGCACAAAATTTGGTCGAGATTGTTGCGAGGTAAAGCGAGTTCATGAAGAAATCATCAATTCCCGATCTTGACATAATCATTGCTCACTCCACCCCATAATTTGACCTTTAATGTCGAACAAATTATTCTGTAGAATTTTTCACTTGTCTTAATCATGTCAGTTATGTTTATTGTCATGGTAATTTTTGGGTTAAATATCAGTCTCCTCAATAAAAAAATCGCTTACTTTCCAGGTTATCTCCGCTAAGATTCGCGTGAAAGCCAAAAAATTTAATTTATGTGTTCGTTTTGTGCGTAATCAAAAAATTACGACATACTAAGTTCAATAACTTATGATTTTCGTATTTATCAATGCTAGAAGTAATCAACAAGCACTGATTATCGATGATTACCATGTGATAAATTTTAATATATCACGAGTACGGTATTTTCGATAAAGTTAAATCGATTTCTGCAATATTCAAAAAAAAAATTGTAATGAGAGGGAAAGGTTGGGTATGATTTAAGTTTTTAAACTTTTTAAGTATTTTGAACTGCATCTACTTCTTGAATTAGAAATGATCAAGGTTACATTCTATAACATTGTCTGGTCCATATTTCTCTTTTTATATATTTCTTTTCCTACTTCACTTGTTGAACTAGGACAAAGTAATAGAACGTCACTACGAAGCTGTTGCCAAACAATAATTTATATAGATGGTCCCGACAATCCACTTCCCAGATGTATTACTTCTTCGGATGAGTTTTTGCTAAGTTTTTTCCTATAACTTAGCGTGCGTGAAAATATCACAATTTTGGAAAAAATATTAGATTTTATAATCAATGTGAGTGTTAATGTGACGATTTGAATTGAGAATTCAAAACAAAACCAAAATGAGTACGATTTATTACCTTTTCTTATAGAGAAGCTTGTGTTTGGTCATTTTCAACGTAGGATTTTTTAAGTGAAGTTTTTAATTTTGTTTTGAAATTTGTTTTGAATTCTTGTTTTTGAAATTGTTTGAAATTTTGTTTTTGAAATATTGTTTTTTTTAATTTTTTGATTCTGTTTTTGAATTTGATTTTTGAAATTTTAATATGACATGTGCACGTTTCGAAGGTCCGAAGAGAATCTCCACAAGAAGATAGTATACCCCCTTTCGCAGTAGTTTCGAGGAAACAGATGTAAACGTACATAAAATGGCTTTACGAAGTGAATTTTTTTGTTATCATTTTGGGACTGCTAGCTTACGTGCAATATGGCTGCATAAACATGATAACATCCTTTTTTATACTTTGTATAACGTGGTGGACCATGGCAACAGTGAGACCAATGGGCAACACTTTTTTGGATTTTTATTTTTTTGGACTAGAGACAATGGGCAACACTCTGAAATTTTTGGAGGTTGATTATTGGCATTTTTTCGATTTCCTACTTTTGATAAATATTTATAAAGTTATACTATTTGTTGAATTTCACAAATAATTGTTTAAATTTTTAAAAATCTAAACAACTCATGAACCTTCCTGAAGTTTTCAAAATAATGTTATCAAATTAGAAACAGATCGGCACAGGGCTGCAACACCTTGTGTGAGACACAATGGGCAACACTTTTTCGAAAAGTCATTGTTTGCCATGTCTCCCACTGTATATATTTTATTTATACATATTGTATATATATTTTCTAAAATGAAATTCAGCATTTCCTTAACAATCTGTTGTTCCAAATTAATTTTTTTGTGAAATTAGATTTCAACTTTCGCACTTTAGCGTTTTTTATTTTTCCGAGCCAAAATAGATGTAAGGCTTTTTTGAAAACTTTGTTTAATCGAATGCTTCCCAATATTATTTGACCTTATAGATTTTCAAAAAAATGAGAAAGTAAAATTATGTGCATATCAGCGTGAATTTCATGCGCCGTTTTTACCATGGCTACACAGCCTAATTTCCTTCATTTTCTTTAAGTTTTGGGTTTAATCTTCAAAATAAAATATTACAATTTTTGTATTTTCGAAGTCCTGGCTCATTTGATTGTTTGAAATCTGGTTTCATCACGGACAGCCTCTACTAATTTGATCCTTGTATTTCTCATATTGCTTTAAAATTTGTTGAAAATTTCAAAGTTATCAAGCTATTCAAAAAAAGTATTTTTAAATTCAGCACAGTTGATTTAATATTTTTGTATGCATTACTGTCTAATCAGACTTCCATAACTACTGCAGAAGTCCAAATCCCTACCAAAACTATTGTAATGACACATTCAGATCCTATGCCCAGTTATTCCGATCATCATAGATAATTGATTTTAAACCCAGTGCATTCTCCTCCAGCCATAAACTCCATCATACCTTGATGAATATTGTTATTTTTTTAGATTTTTTATATAATTTAAGTTCAATCTTGGAATGATAATAAGTCAAAACGTTAATTATAGCAAAATAGTTTTTATATTATTTAATATTTGACCTTATTTTTTTTTGTTCATTTTTTTATTCCTAATATGACAGTATATTCTTTCCCGATTCAGAGTGCCTCTTAGTGAGGGATCGGCATGAAGAAATAAAAAATCGTTTTGGATCGGATCGAGGATGGATGAAATCAAAACTATATGGGATCGGATCGTATCGGAGGGGGGTAAAATTCTAACTGTATTGGATCGGATCGTATCGGAAGGAGGTAAATTTTTATTTTTATTGGATCGAATCGTATCGGTACCGATTCGATCCGATCTAAGACAATTTTTTCGGTGACTATATCGGTAAATATACGATTCAATTTGTCATGGAAAATAAGATTTTAAGTTGAATTAGTTGCCACTTTGTTGCGCGGAAGGTTACGTTGGAACATATCATAAAAAAGATCCATTTGATGTTAGATTCGATATGTTTAATATTGGATGTATTCTGTATACATTCTGATGATATCACGCTTTTTAGGCCATATAAGAATGTGTTTACAATAAGGCTGGCCAAGACCTTTTCAAAAATAAACAGAAAGTTCTGAAATTTCTAGAAGCTAGCTAGACAAGAAAAAATCGAAATTCACAAAGTGTTCATAAGTGCTTTTTCCAGCCTGGTATATTTGGAATCAATTCTGATTGTCCATACAATAATTTATAGAAAGTCAGTGACAAAACAAATTATTTGATCTGCATGTGTGATCTTCAATATTTTATCTGCATGTTAAAATGTACACTTGAAACTATTGAAGACTTCAGCCTATTTTCAGAAGATTAAAAAACAAAAGAGAAAACTGATGTCCAAAGTTAACCGAGAAACAAGGTTTAGGACAAACAGACCTTATTGCTGGTTACAAATCAAACCTGGAAAAAATGATGACGAAAAAAAATTTTACCTTCGAAGAACAATCAAAATGTTTTCCCCTATAATTTGGCTAATTCATGAATATACGAACGTTGAGAATAAGACACCTGAAAACAAGCCACATGCAATCACAGAAATGACTTCGATGACCTTTCTTAAAACGGAACCTATTTTCCATGACAATGAATATTTTCAACATATCAACACATTTTTTAAAAATCAAGAGTTTGATAAGGGGCATTTAACAATGTCTCCGAGTTCCCGTGAAAAATTCCGCAAAAGTGAATGGTTCAAAAGCAAAATCGAAAGTATTATTATTGATATTTTTCCAGGGTTGAAAATAAAGAGCATTAACGTTAATAAATACAATGGACAACAAGGAAAACCAGCTCACCAAGACGCACATGCGAAAATGTTCACAAAAGAGGTTCACAAAAAGAAATTCATCTCAAAAGATTTTATCCCTAATGATATGTATTTAACACAAAATATCACGATAGCTATCAGCTTTGGAACAAATACATCAATCACATTATTGCCGTTTTCTGATATAGGATTTGGTGAGAATCCGGCTCAATATAGATTTTGATTAATGTGGTGAATTTCGGTAGTCATTCAAATAGTTGCTCTGTGGATTAATCCTGATTATATTATGATAATAAGTAACAATTTTTATTGGTCCCCAGAAAAAAGTGAAAAAGGAAACAATTGGATGTTTGCAAACTACTTGTTTCTACTTCGAGTTTTTTAAAATTAAAAATCTCCATATTCTTTTCCCAACGGAACTTCATCTCAAAAACGTTTACTATCTTTATAGCGAGTGTTCGAATCCGACTGATGTTGTCTAAGTGATTGTCTTAGTGATTGCTTGAGTGATAACACATCGATCAAAAAGCACCCTTGATTATAATCATACTCAAGACAATCAGTAAAACAACATAAGTCGGATTAGAACACGCGCTATAGAAATAGTAACCGTTTTTGAGATGGAGGTCCGTTGGGAAAAGGATATAAAAGGTTAAACCTTTGAGCTTACAGTAAGCTGCTTACTTCGTTTAATCAATTTTTTTCAAATTTATAATTACAATCTTTTGAAAAAACTTTGAAAAAAGGATGAATCCCATCAAAGCATTACTAAATTAAGTGTGGATATGGTTCATATTCTAAATCCTGATCTTTTACGTAGCACCGACCCCCTTCGGTGCATTTTGACAAATACGGATATGGGCTCTTGATGAAAAACTTTTAACTGGGTTTTATACATTTTTTTCAATATACCATCAAAGTAAATCAACAAAAAATACTTTTCAAATTGCCATTTTTACTTTTCGTGTGGGTGACCACATATGTTTTATATGCTTTTGAAAAACTATATGACATTTTTTGGGATTTTTGGTCGAAACTATTTGGAAATATTTTGAAAATTTTCCTCATTTCCTTTTCAAACTAATGTCCCTGAAATCTTCAGCTAAAAATATTGCAAAAGTCATCTTTAATTTTTTTCAAATGTCCTCGTTTTGTTTCTTCGCTCTTAAAGGAGGTGACCGCGGTTAAACACGAGTCCCTCATTTTTTTTCAAAGAAACAAGGATTCTAGAGCTTTTATCGGAAAGTTTTTAGAGTTGGAGAATCTGAAATATTGTCTGAATTTTTGTGAATAGAAGCTTTTTTTTCGATTTTTGCCTCAAGGGTCAGCAATCTGGTTGAATTTTTCGACGTTTTGATACAAGGCTTTTTTATGGAAATGCCAGAAACGTCATTTTCGGAATATAACAAGCCCAAGGGTTAGTTAACATCAAATTGGAAGTCCTTTTTTGAAGTTTGGCCTGATTGGCTGTAAATCGACAAAAAAGTGCGCGAAATCTAAAATTTTGAACATAAACGTGAGAATTAGACAATCTTAGTGCCTTTTTATGTTTACTGATGAGCAATGGTCTAACGTCATCAGTTTAGCCGCACCAAGCCTCCAAAATGTCAAAATTCTTCCACACCACCCTTTTTGTACTTTGAATCATAATTTTCGTAATGAAACTACGGTTTCGGAGAAATAGGTTGAGTCCCTCGTTAATCAAAATTAAAAAATATCCCCACCTTAAATTTCCAAATTCTTAAGCCGTCTTAACCACCAAATTCATTTTTTTACATTCATCTTATTAAAAAATATTTCTTACGATGTGCCAAACTTCGTGTTTATTGTCATTAATTTCATACATGTTAAAAAATAATTTTCATACAAGTATAAATGTTTTTTATATCCCAAGAATCGAATTTTTTACAAATATACAATTTTTCATCATATTTAAAGCTGATGAAATTGTACAAATTGAAGCTGGATGTATTTACGCTTTCGGAGATGGAGTCAACTTAGCATGTCAACATGAAATTGCTCCATCTGAAAATCGAATTGCAATAGTTTTGTGGGGTCATATTGAATCGATGAAAAATGATTCTGGTTGGGAAATGCCAAATTGGGAAGACATGCGCCAAATGGATCAAAAAACAGATTCAGAAAGTATGGAAGCATAAAATTATAACTGAAAAGATTAAATTATTCAAAGTTCATGCAATCGCTCCATCTTAAAAGTTTTCAAATAAATTTCAACTGTTGAGGCTCAACTTCTTATTATTAACTCACGAACGAAACAGAGTTAATGTTAATTATTTGATCGTTTGAGAAGTTTGGTGATGCAAATAACCTGAAAGCTGAAAATATGGAGTTCTTAATTAAGACTCGAATATTAATTGTGTGAATAAGGTCCACTGACTGTATTCTTATCCGATCGTTTCAGGTCGGTTGGAAAGCTTTCGGGTAAGGGGACATCAGCGATGTCACATGATGTGACTCACATCTCTCCGATAAGATTTCGTTCGAATAAAGCAACACTCAGTGAGTACCTGACGGACCTTTTATTTCGACACTCAGACATGGTAATAAGCTAATTTTGACTCAATTCTCAATTTTGTTATTGGTTTCATTCCAAAAAGTTCAAAGTAATTTTGTTTTGATTTAAAAATACTTCCGAAACTTCCTATTTATTCTGAGTGTAATTTACCTTCCACAGGCCATAACTTCTGAAGTTTTACCTCGTTCACGCTAATTTTTGTTGCATAAGTTCACTCTAAATCAATCTTGGAAATAAAAGATTTTAATTTTCTGATTTTTTTATTTTAACATTGAAAAAATTGAGGTACCTGACAATCGTTATCTTTCAAGAGCCATATATATGATATATCCCTTTAACACATTTTGATTATTCTAGGATGTGCGGGCTGAAAATCAGCCTCATGAGTGGATAGGAGGGGTCTTAGGAGTGTCAGGATTGGCTCCCTAAGCCCACACATCCTTGATTGATCAAAAGGTGTTAAAGGGATCTGGAAAAATCTTAATTTTTGCTGCATTCGAAATTTTTTAACGGGTTGCTTACAGAACTATTTAAAAATTCAAATTCTGCTCGATGAAAAATCCACAAATTTGCAAAATTTCAGTTTTTTTCAAAGTATTTTTATAAATAATTGACTGAAACTCGTGATATAGACATCGGATTTCACTAATTTTTTTGTCAGTTCAATTTATAATGCTGATACATTGTAAAAATATTTTTTTTTGTATTTTCTTCAAAAATAATTTTGCAAACCTAAAAAAAAAACATTTTTTTGACGAATTTTAAAGTAGCCTTAACTTGAAGCACCTCGTCATCATACACTGAACAAGGTATAAAGAATTATTTCCATATTTTTCGAATAAATGTTCCATTTTGAAAAAACGCTTTTCAGGAAAATTTTTTTTGACTTCAGAAGTTTGAGTTAAATTGTTTCAGCCGTGATGTACCAAAAAAAGCTATTTTGAGCACTTTTACAACGATCACGGACAAATTAGATGATAATTCAAAAACAAAATTTCATATTTTCCTTTATTTTTAAAAATTTATTCATATCCCTCAAGAATAAAAAAATCTGTAATCACCCCGGCCAATTAAAATGTATTCAAAAAATGCAAACATCGACTCTTTGTACCGGTACAAATTACGGTACGATCATACAAAAACTTCTGGGTTCTTTTTTCAAAAATTTAGACAAATACATCCTGAAGACAAATGTATCTCCTTGGTCCCAAAATATGACACTCAAAGGACTGTTATTCAGCTTAGCACAGACATTTAAAAATCACTAAATGGCGTCAGGTACTCCCTTAACCCAACGATAGACCTAACCCCTGACTTTGAATAACGGAGCCCACGTGGGAGGAGTCCCCCTAAGCGCTTAAATTGTATGGTTGTTAAGGCGGTTTTATCAACGAAATTTTTAGATGTTAAATTTGTTTTGTGATAGAGAACAAAAATGTTACGCTGATTAACAAGCACCAAATTTCATCAACAGTCAACAATTAAAGTTTTTTTTGTGTTTGATCGTATCGTGAGGAGTGGGTGGATCAAATTTATTGTTAATTATTTCGATAAATTTGTCATGTAATAAATAAAAGTCTTTTCAATTGCTTGCAACCCACAACCCCTTTGAGTCAGTCAAATGATTCTGGCCATCTTATCTAAAATTTCAATAAAATACAAGTACGTGAAGTTCGAAGACCGGTATTTTTCAAACTTGGCTAAGAAATTGTTCCTCGGTATTTTGACATATACATGGCAGATTGTAGTCAATATAATTCACGAAAATAATTAGTTAGTTTATTTTTTTGTGCTTATTTCAAAAATTACCACATATCTCTTTATTTCCCTTTGTTAAAAATTTCTTCCGAACTGTTATTAACATAGTAGAAAAGTAACAAAGCGCACCAAATCTTTCACCGAGGGTAATAAATGGATATATTCAATTAAAATTCAGACAGAAACTTGTCCGAATCGAACGATTTTGTGATATTTTCAACAAGGTGAAGTCAATCTCCAATATTTTTAAAAAAGATTAAAAGTGTGAAAAAAAGATTCTGGAAAATTATTGCAGGGATAATCAATCACGTACCATAATGTCGATAATAATTGCTGGCAGTTTGGTTGAGCCACAAATTGCTTTTGGTTAAAATGTACAGCAAGTTTCAACGTAGCTAAAATAATCATATTTAATAAATGAAGAAATTAAATGGCTATTGAAAATTTTTGCTCTAATTGTTAGCGATATGTTAACAAATATAAGCAATTAAACTTCAAAATTGTCAGGTTAAAATGTAACCTCGCTAAAATCGCACTTAAAAATTAACTGACCCAAAACACCATCTTGAGGCAAAGCATCAGTTTCATCAGAATAGTACAAAATTTTCGTCAATTCTTGACTGCTTCTTGCTTGATCTAATACTTCTTTCGCGAAAATTTCACACTGTTCGCTCAATTTTTCGTAATCATCTCGAAATTCATTTTCCAATTGTGATAATTCATGTAGTTCATAACTGAGCTTTAGTAGGATTACATTAGTGAAATCAGTGGTGATTGGTTTTCTGAAATCGAATTTCAAATACAGGGAGCGCCATATTGCCGACAAAAATAGCCTGCATTAAACCGGTATTCAACATTATACTAGTATAAACATTTTTTATTGATGAATATGACCCCGTCAAAAACGATCCATAAAATTAAAAATAAAGAGAAATTTCTTTATCAAATTCTAAAAATTTCAATTATTTTTAAGCAAAATGTTGGACCTAGTTATCAAATTTAACCGTGATTGTTGCAAAATTTCGATAAACTGTAAGCAGATTGTTTTGGATTTTAAATTTCCGGTTAACGAAAAATCTAATTTCTAAAATGATAAATGAAAATAAAGAAATCCGTATCCTCAGATTTACGGTTGTAGTAAAATGCTTAGTTGAAACTTTTTTTAAATACTTTTTTAAGAAACCTAATATAAATTTTGAACGAAAATTATCAAGAAATTTTGTGAAACAATTTACGGAAACATTGAAATAAACCAAAATCAAAAATTCATTCTCAATCGATCAAATTTAGAAATTCAAAAATAAAATTCGAAAATTGAAGTTTGAATCTTTTGATTCGGTTCAATTCAAAATATTAATTACTTAATTTGTATTATCATACATGTAACATGTATATCTCTTTTGATAACAATAAATTCTGTATAAAAATTTTGATCGAAATTATTATTTTTTATAAATAAGCCAGACAGATTTTGACTCGTGTCAAGCTTAGCCGGAGAACCCTTGGCTTGACTTGCATCGCTCTACAAGCATGATATGAACTGCGGGTACATCACTTTTTGTCGGAAACCTTTTTTCCGCATAATGAGTCAATTTTTTTTGTTTATTAAAGATTCTTTCAATATTGACGTAGAAAACTAGCAATAAATAACCCCAAGATAAATAGTTTACGTTTTAAATATTTCAAATTGTACTTGTACAAATTATCCACTTGATTTTGAATTTGAACTTTCAAACAATTTATCTTGAAAATAGTACCGACAAGATAAACATTATTGTCACAAAACAACAAGCATTAGAACGTTTTTACTTTCATGAAATTTTGTCCTTTATACTGTATTTCTCATGTATATATATATTTTTGAATATAAACTACAACTACTTGTATATAAATTATACAGCATGATTAAATTGCCATACGAATTTTTTGATCTTTCTTTAGTCAATTCACATGTCGGATAGCCCCCATTTATTGTACTTTGATACTTAGGTATAAGTAGGGAGAACGCGAAAAAATAAGTGCTCGATTAAAGGGTCGCATGAATCTGAAAATTTTTGTCCTTGGACAGTTTTTGACACTAAAAATTTCGGTAAAAAATTATAAAAAATTAATCTTCAGAAAATTTCCTACCTTATGGCCGCGTTTTTGTTTATTTATTATATTGATCTTTCCTATTTATGCGAAAAACCGTGGTGTTGTTAACACCACCAAATCATTATCGACTTGAGCACCACATGTGATCATATTAGCCCTATAGTTGCGAATACGGTTTCCAGAAAGTCGACAATTACGCATTTTTTGCATATCTTAAATTCTTAATTGGATGAAATTTGATTAAATGTGTCCTTTTCTGGCACCTTCATTTCTGGTGCTACATCCGTTGTATTTTCGGGCAAAAATTATCAGATGTCAATCTGGAGCAGAATTTTTTTCTGAATTCGAAAAAAATACTATCGATGAAAAATATCGATACACATTTGCCTTTATTTCGAAAAGAAACCTTAACCGCTCGCAACAGCGTCATCAAGTGGTTTGATCAAAAAATATTTTCAGCAAAAATGGTCCTAAAATTGGTCCTAACTTTTCAGATTCCTAGGACTCTTTTGTCGGGTAGCCGATTTTTTGCGCGTTTGCCATGGGTATAAGTTATACCGTATAAGTTATACGGTATAACTTTCATTCGCGCTCAAACTAAGTTAAAATTGATTTATTCATTATTTGGTCATTTGCCCTAGAATCAATCCTTTCCTTAAAAGCTGTTCTAATCGGGAATTCGGAACTAAGAGCTATCAAATACGGACAAGCAAGAGCACGATATAAATTGAGCCGTGATCTTGAAAATCGTAACGAATCTTTTGACATGCCATTAATGCAAACTGAGCAGCCACATCTAATATCATGAGGTCGAAGGAGGCTTGTGCCTTCAGATAAAAGCAATTTCAGAATGTCGTAATTATTAACATGTGCCGCCAGAATAATTGGGGTCATATCGGATGCAAAGTCTTCGTCTTCGTTTTCACCCATTTTCGTCAAATGCTAAATAAAAATTACAGTGAGTGGTTTATGAAAAAATACAGATGAACCTACGCATGAAAGGGGAACGAAAATGACTCATATTTAGAAGCCTGATTGTACCCACAAAATTAAATTCACGAGAATTCGGACACTTTGACATTTTTGAATGATAACCATCCGATGATTGGCCACTTTCGGACATTTTGGACACAACATTAAACTTGGCGTCAAGGGTTGGCACAATTTGACCGAATTGGTTGGATCGGATCGAAAAAATTGATTCGATGCTATTCATTTTTTACTTGCTTTTTAAATTATCATTCATCCAATGAGTTATAAACGGTGTTATTCACAACTTGTCGGTCAGTTCCAAGCAAAAACTTAGATCACAAGCAAAAATGTGACATTTTTTATACAACAGTATGTGTTTTTTCACTTGCTAAATGAAAATTGCTGTAAAATAAATTCTCGGTAATAAAAATGGGAACTTGGTGAGTTTTATTTTCAAAGCCAAGGTATTGACGATGACGAGAGTTTAAAAAACAAATTCGCTTAGTCACCATTCTCGATTGGTTGTAATTTGCTTAACTGCAATTTTAGTTTTGCAAGTTAAAAAACTGTATATAAATTTTCAACTCAGAAATATCAGACCAAAAGAAAACATCTTTGTCTTAGTTTTGAAAGAAAATGAAGGTTAAAAAGATCAAAAATATTAAAAATCGGTCGATACTGGACCTGTCCCACCGTCAATTTGATTTTGGAAATTTTTTTGTTAGGAAAGACGAAAAACAAGTAAGAAACCCAATGATTTAAACTTATAGCCGTAGCCTTAATAATCTGACTAGGTGGATCTCATAATTAATTTCTGAATTCTATGTAAAAGTTGGTTATCATGCCATTAAATCAGCAGACGTTTTTGTGTCATTCTATAATCTATATAATCTATATATTAACAGACCATTCGAAAACTCCAATGTGGTGTACTTAAATTTGCTTGACTGTGAGGAGATAAATATATGTTGGTCCGACTCGGCCACGATTGAAAACTAGCATGAAAAATCAGCAAATTGATTCTTTTGAAACCAACGTTAATTAACATATTTTTTATTATTAGAAATGTGTTATTAAAACTCAAAACTCAAAAGATGAAAATAGTCAAAACTACACAAATGGTCAAAAAGCTTCATTTATTTTTTTTTGGAATAAAATTATGAATTATTTAACCCTTGGACGTTCGTAAAAAATCTTCAGTGGAGGCAAAAAAACTTATTTGAGGTTCAACATTGAGCGCTTATAGTGTGATTTCCAGACATAGGATTTGTCTCATTTTGAATTTTTATATAAGCAGAAGGCCGAAAATTTCAGAATGATTAATCATATTTTTAGAATAACTTTTTCAAATGTATGGCAATAAGCAACAAGAATTACTTTTTTAGCCTTTTTCTCAAAGTCTGGAATTCTTTCATTTTCTCTATATTTTCAGAAATCACTCGCCAACAAAAACAAGAATTCTAGCAACAGTAGAGTCATTATTATCAGAATGAAAGATTTTCTAAAGACTTTCCTAAGAACTGATTTCCTCAGAAAATTTCTGCAGTTTGACAGGATCAAAGGATAAGCGATCAAAGTTTTGGAGAAATTGGCCAAAAAAGTACGAAAGAATAACGTTTGAACGGATGATCCAAAATAATTTTAAGTTGGATTTTTGAATTTTTTGGAGCAAACTCTATTTACGATTTTGCTAAATTTTTTTCAATAATAAACTGATGGTGATATTGAACCTGAGAGTTAAGTCTTATATTATTTCGTAATTCAAGCATGCTTGCATTTTTGCGGTGACCGTTTCACATCATAATATCTGATTCATACTTGAAAGAATTTCGAAGTCGTCATAAGGATAACATACCAAATTTCGTCAGAAATATTTCGTTCTCAAACGATTTCACACCGCAGTACAATAATTCACCATAAATGGACTTTTTTGAATATTTTGTTTATGTCACTGACTATGTGACCGCATTTGCGCGCAGTGGGTTTGACTCTACATATCTTTCATAGAACCAAGTACACAAATCGATGGCGTTCTTGAGATAAATCCGAGTTATTTTGAATATGTTAAAAACGAGATATGATAAAAATTTCTCTTGGGTAGTCTTTTTATAGGTGCGACAGATTTTACTTTACACCACAGACGAACCGTATGAGATATCAAAAAACAATTTTTTGCATTCAACTGGAAACTAAAAAGGCCAAAAAATTTCAAAATTCGAGATTTTCAAATAACCGGAAAAGCCCCAATATTGGTATCATACGAAACTCAAAAAAAATCTACGACTAATGGCTGAAAAATTAAGTTTTATTACAATTTTTCATAATGTCAAAGTGGTCAAAAGTGAAATCTGTCGCATCTAGGATAAAACTACCTTAGAAAGTCCAAAATGAAAATTGAGCTGATCGATTCGAGATAACGTATGGTTTTTTTAACATTGTTTCATTTGTTTTTTAATAAATGCAAACACCCGCCCGGACCGGGACCCGGTTTCGATCATTCTGGCAAAAGCTATTGAGAAAACAAAAACTCTTTTAATCTGCGTTTTTGTCTCAAACTCTGGATTTAAATTTTTCAAGGTCACGCGAAAAATTTCCGTTAATAGATATGTTCCGATTTTTTTAAAGTCGGCTCAAAGTCAAGCAAACAAAACACCGAATACAAAATTAGCAAACGTAAAAGCAATATTTGGATGTTTTACTGGGCACATTCCAACAACATTGTCCAATGTTTTTTCGATTTTTGTTTGTTAATTTAAAAAAAATTATAGTTCGATACGTTATATCTTCTTTTCACACTTTTGTGAATTTCCCGGCCCTGATTAGGAAACATAGTTTGTTTTTTAGTAGAAGGGCCGGGATATACACAAAAGTGTGAATAGGGGATATATGAAAATTTAGTAAGAGAAACTTTTAAAATTCTTACGGCTCCCATGAATATCCTTTTCCCAACGGTTCGCCATCTCAAACACGTTAACTATCTCTATCAGTGTTCTAAAACGGGATGAGTTTTCAATCCCGATTCCGCCCGGTCCCGACTCATAAATTCGCGCGTGTTCGAATCCCGCTGACGTTGTCTAAGTGATTGCTTGAGTGAATACACATCTATAAAATTTATCGGTCCCAATATCAAGCACCCTTGCCTATCATCATTCTCAAGACAATCACTAAGACAACATGAGTGGGATTCGAACACGCCATATATAGATAGTTAATGTTTTTTAGATGGAGTTCCGTTGGGTAAAGGATATAAGCAAAAATAGAAAAAACATATTCAAAAACTTATTCAAGTTCACAAGCTCAAGAAACTGGTGCAAATTAGAGAATTTGATCCAGTGAGAAGTGTGCGATAAACTATAGTGAATTTAATTTCTCTTTTTTAGGATTTCGTTTAATTTAGCATTTTATTTATCTTTTTCTCAACGGAACTCCATCTTAAAAACGTTAACTATCTCTATAGCGCGTGTTCGAATACTTCTTATGTTGTCTAATTGATTGGTTTAGTGATTGCTGGAGTTACAATTCACTTATCAAATTTGAAAGAAAATTTAAAACATTAGTGGGATTCGAACACGCGCTATAGAAATAGTAATCGTTTTTGAGATGGAGTTCCGTTGAGAGAAAATATTCGGGACTGTTTAATTTTTGCAAACATTCTGTCTTTGTTCAAATTATCATGCTCAATTAGCATTGCTCATGATTCATTAATTGATGTAAGATGTTTTTAATGAAATTAAGAGCAAATTGACCTTGTTTTGGTTGATTTGCTGAATTCACATTAGGAAATTATGGATTAAATATTTGAATATTATTTTCATCAATAGAAAATGGAGTTGGCGAGTTATGAAGCTAGTAAGCTGTGACACAAGCCGGCGCATTTATATTAATGCCAGTCATACAATCATATCGTATGAATTTTCGAAAAGAATAGTAATTCAAAATATCCGTAATATATGTGTAAAATATAATGTGTAAAATATATGGACATCTCTTGCATTCAGCTTGGTTGCAGGAATAATATTCGGGCGGGGGTCGGCATAACCTGATCGGATCGAAATCTAGAATTGACTTATATTGACTACCATTTTGACAAAAATATTAGTATTTCCCAGCTTCCATAGCCAATTTTCGATAATTTATTTCATTTTAAATGTATTTCATGCATTTGAAAAGAGTAGCCGTCGATAATTAAGCAGTTTATTTTTGAAGTTTTCGAGAAACTTGACATAAAAAATTAATTAATGTATGCAAAAGAAAAAAACTCTTAATGAACTTTATTCATTTGTGTGTACTTTAAATGAATAAAGGTCATTAAGAGTTTTTTGCTTTTGCGCCTTATATACTGAGGGGCCGAAAGTGTACACGATTGAAGAACGAATTATAATAAGAGACAAGCGGTTAAAGTGGATGTGATCGATGTAAAGAAGCGTAGGCTATTATAAACTGAAGGTCTAAAAGTGTAGACAAGTGTGAATCGAACTCGTATCGAACGCTTAGAGGACATCTACGCCACGAAGTGGGAAACGTTATTCTTTGAAGAGGCATGTTTTGGTTTTANAAGGGGATGTGATCGATGATAAGAAGCGTAGGCTATCATAAACTGAAGGTCTGAAAGTGTAGACAAGTGTGAATCGAACTCTTACCGAACGCTTAGAGGACATCTACGCCACGAAGTGGGAAACGTTATTCTTTGAAGAGCCATGTTTTGATTTTAGAACGCTCTTGAGACATAAACGCCATTCGAAAATTTTAGGAACGCTCTTGGGACATATACGCCATTTAAAAATTTGGAAAGCGCTCTTGGGAAATTTATTCCATTTCGAAATTTGAGGAACGCTTTTGGGACATCTACGCTATTTTGAAATTTTAGGAACGCTCTTTGGACATCTACGCCATTTTCAAATTTGAGGGACGCTTTTTGGACATCTACGCCATTTTCAAATTTAAAAGACGCTCTTTGGACATCTACGCCATTCATATACTGAGTACTTAATGGAGGATAATCATTTTCTACTTAAACATCATTAAGTATTATAAATTTTTTTTTAGTACTTAATGGAGATTAGGTTCAGAAAAAAAATTATTTTTGACTGAAAAACTTTTTTTAGTACTAAATGGAGATTAATTTTAGAAAAAAAAATATTTTTTTCCCATTAAATGCTGAAAAATAGTTCATTAAGGGAGTACTGGTCGCATTTTAANATCATTAAGTACTAAAAAAATAATGCTTAATGATGTTTAAGCAGAAAATGATTAACCTCCATTAAGTACTCAGTATATAATGCTTTAAAAACATATATCAAAACTCCTTAAGATGTTGCTGGTACTACTGAGAGCATCTGATGATTAAATTGACACTCAGAAAATGATTTGGAGTGACCGCCCAAGTAAAATCACGAACCTACTCCTCCTTCATTTATCATCGGGGTTTTCTAAAACTTTGAATGCCTCCTTAATATATAAAGGCAGTAATCGTCTGGAGCCATTTTTTCGAATTTATGCCTCTGGTGGTGAAAACAGCTAATTTGAAAGGCGCACTAAAAAGCCTACTCCTCCTCAATCAAATTAGTAATAAACTGAATTTGGCTGAGTGTTTCAACTGAGATAATACCCAAATTTGAAATATTTAGACTAATAATCATGACATTAAGTAGCATACCATGGCAGTCAGTTATGAAAAAATGACTACGTATAAAATGTTTGAGTATTTTCTAAATAAAAATAGGATAGCTAACTTTTACACTCTTATCGCAGATCAATCAGCTTACTTTAGATGACCGAAAAATCCACGAAAAAGTGTTAATTCGATCGTGCTAAAATGTGACAATTTGAACTTTAATTTTTTGTTACTATTGAGGAAACTTTCGAATAACGACGATTTTCTCAGAAAATTATTATTCTGATCTTTTTTCTGACATTTTTTGTGTTGTAAATTACAACACAAAAAATGTTCCGACAACTTGTAATAATCGGAATAATCAACTTAATAAAATCAACTCACAAAAACTAGAAATAAATTTGCAATATTTGGAGAAACCAATCACGGCTGAACTCTCAGCGATTATTACGGGGAATATAACAGGGAAATGTGAGACGTCAGAACAAAAAATAATAAGGGGGAAAGATTAAGAATTTGATTTTCTAAAAAGTGACTTCCTCAGAAATAACCTGCAATTTTCGGTCTTTAGGTCAACAGGTGTTTTCCGAAAAAAAACCTTACTTACGCAATTTATCGAAATCAATTTTGAAAACATAAAAATTTACTGTAATTTCTGGTATTTAATCTATATGTGTTTTTGAGAAAGGCCGTAGCCTCCAAGGGTTAAAACTTTTCTCGCAACATTATTACGCACTGGCTCCGAAAGAAAGTTTAAAAATAATAAATTGAATTCAAGATGTGTTTGATTTGGACTAAGGTTCTAAAATATATCGTATTGTAACAAGGAATTTACCATGCAGAATTTGTTTTGTGTTTTCAGTTGGTAGAGCAACATCTTAACTGCTGGCACCATTTCTTTTCTAATTGCATAGAGAAGTGCTTCACCGACTCGAAGGTTACTCTTGATTAATAATTCTACCATGGGAACATTTTCTGATTCTTTCGCAGAATTAACAAGACTTTTTTCACATCAAAAAAAGGGTCTCATTCGAGACCCAAATACATTTTAAATTGAAATTCATGATTTTTTATTCAGAATAAATTTTATCCCTTGAATTTATTTTATTTTTCTAAATTTTGCCAGATGATCAACTGCTTTTATTACACTGCTTATAATACTTATGTTATTTTTTGAAGTGAAAAATGTAAAATTTTCAAGTTGATGTTAGTTTTCGGTAATAACAACCAAAATTTTAGTTTTTATTTAAAGGCTAATGAAAAATTTATTATAAACGACAGGGTTAGCACAATTTGATTGGATAGAAAAACTGCGTCGATACCAATTCCGGGACTTCCTGGTCGTTTTTCACTAGATTTTAAGAACAATTTTTGAAATAATAAGGCCGAATTATTTGAAATTTTTCGCTAAAAATCTAGTGAAAAACGACCAGGAAGTCCCGTAATAGATACCGATCCAATTGATTCGCGTAACGCGTTATTACCGATCCGATCCCAAAATATTTTCAAATGTGGCGACCCTGATTAACGCCTCAAAATATTAAAAACGTTATTTGGTAATTCGTTCCTAAAGCAATTAATAAAGCACCACGACCTGACGTATCTTTACAGTTTAAATTAATTTGAAATCGACTCGTATTATTTGCGATATAATTTCGCACTTCTTCCAAATTGTCATCTTCAACAACCTTAAATAAACTTGCATCATCAAGACCTGCTTTAATTGCATGTTTTTTCACAACGCTGTCCAACCAAAACCGCCTACGTTTGATTGCTGGTTTCAATGACTGCTATATTTATTGTAGCTTCAATCCGTTTTGATGAACAAAATTCGGACTAAATTTAATCTACTACAGGGGGAGGTCCTATATCGACAATGTTCACGGAAAATACTTTCAGTACCCCCAAATTACTTTGAGTGCGTCATGAATGACGTCATTTTACGAATTAAATTTCCTACATTATTTCTTTAGAATTTTTGTTTGATGAAGTTCTTAATACTTCACATTTTTAGATTTTTCGTATCATAAATAGTTTTGATTTGACGTTTCGGCTAGAAAGCCAAAACAGTTTTACGAAAATAATTTTAAATTCATTTACAATTATACAGTTTGAACGAACTTTTTAAAAACTTGGCAAAATCGGACAATTTTTTAGTTATTTTTATCAATATCCCTTTATGACACTTTTGTAAATATTCCGGCCCTACTTTAAACCACACAACGTTTGCTAACCAGGGCCGAGATATTTACAAAAGTGTGATAAAGGGATATGTATCGTCAGTTTCATGAATATAAAAATGAAATCGGATGAGTTGTTTCGTAACGCCGAAATATAAACGGGTTGACCAACTCATTAACTTAAGAAAGTAATTATGGTTGGACAAATGATATGGCAAAAGATATGATATAAATTAGGAGCCCTCGGCTGAGAGATCATGACTTTTAGACCTCAAATCATATTCTGTCATTTTTCATCATTCAAATAGTCCCGATCAATCGGTCAAAGCCCCCTTATCTATAAATGTCCGACGTATCTATTATGGGACTTCCTGGTCGTTATTTACTAGATTTTAAGCCATTTTTAAAAAATAATTCGGCGTTTGCAAACAACTAATTCGATTTAAGTCCTAGATAGCTTAAACTGATTATTGATTTTACTAAACTAAACTTATCTGTAAAAATGTTATCAAATTTTGAGCAACTGTCAAAAAACCTTGAATTTAGCATTTAAAATATTTCTCTATGAAGTTACCTTTGGATTTTTCAAAAACTGTAGTCTGTCGTGTTTAAATACTTTTCTTAATTTATAAAGAACCTATAATGTTCAAATATTTAGCGCTAGATATGACATTTCATCACCTTGAAATCAAAATCAATTGTATCATTCTGGCATTATTAGTCTCGGAAAAATTTTTGAAAAAATTTATTTCCGGACACTACCGATCGTAAGGGAGAAGTGACTACGTCAAAGGTTGAGAAATAAATTCCATTATATTTCAGTCAAATTATCAAAATTATATATTTTTTTAAGTGAATAACAGGACGGAGGCAATATCGCCAAAAGTTTTTTGGGCAACTTTTTTTTAATAACTTCTTAAAACCCAATCAGATAAAACTTAGTAAAAGTTAAGTTAAGGGGGTAGTTGAAGCAAATTAAATATTTTTGAATCGGCNNNATCGCGAAAAAGAGTACAGTTGGTTATTCCTTAAGGGGGTTGTATCGGCTGGAACGACTTTTTCAGAAAACGATAACGCTTAACTCCAACTTCGGATTACTATAAAAATTACCAGATTGTAAGTTCGTAATCTCAACTTGAGAATCAAACATTTAGATTCTAAAGATCAAATTTTTTTTGGAATTGCATGTTGAACCAACCGGTAAATCAAGTCAACCGGAAGCAAACATAAATTTTGAATGATCGTTTTTTTACACCCATCATCATAAATGCTCGATTTTTTGATACAAGCTAGAGTATTCAATTGTGAAAAAAAATGTTCAGCGCGTTTCTCAAATTTCATTATGAAAATGCCTCGAAATCGACGAAAACGGGCGATTTTTTATAGTTTTGGCCAAGGGAAATCTTATTTGTTCTACCTGTTACTAACAATACTATTTTTACATTGTCAAAAAGAACTCCTGGCAAAAATACAGAAATCACATCCGTTTTTTATATTTTTTAACTCGGTGGAGTACAGTTTGAAAATTATTTTCGACCCCAAGGGCATCATATGAAGTTGTAAGTACCACCAAAAAATTGTGAGTATCAGTTTTCTGGAAATGATATTATAAACTATGGTCCGATTATGAGCCGTTGAAGCGCTATAGAGTTAAACATTCTCTCATATTTAGCACTCAGAAAACATTTCACAAATTTTAGATTTTTTTCCAAATTTTCTTGTCTGATTTAACTTAACAAGCCAATTTGACTTCAAAAATCGATAATCAGCTCTCTTTCACTTTCAAATAGCCCGACTTGCGATACAAATCTCAAAAAAATGGCGATATTGGCACATTCGGCGATATTGGCACTTGAACTATTTTAGCTGAAAATTTTGAAATTGCGTAGATTTTTTCGGCAATTTCCGCAAATTCGGCTATAATGAGCCAGCGAAAGAAACCTTTCTTTCGAAAAATAAACTTACCGCTAAAAATTCCTGTTCTGCCTGGTCCACATCTTTATCCACTCTTCGTAAATGTAGCCTGATAACATTTTGGCTTTCATCATCTCCACCTGAATTCATTAAATATATAATTGCAACTAACCATGCGTTAAACTTGCCACAAATCAAAACATTTCTCAAATTTGTTATAAGCATCAAAAACAAGTTAAATGGATCTCTGACCTTCTTTGATTTGCAATTATCTAAGATTTATTGAACTGACACTTTGAAATATTTATAAGACATAATTAATTTTATTATTGATATTTTGCATGAGCCGAAATAACAAAGATGCAAAAGAATAAAAAGTGAAAAAGTTTCAAAATAATTTTGACCTATAATTCAAAATAGGCACTCATTGAATAAGCACTTAATTTGACGTCTTGCTTTTCGTACCGAAATTACCCAATCGTATTGTTATGTCTCCAGTATATCTAGCGTGTCCACCGTTAATATTGACTAATAAAAAATAATTTTGGCCGAAAATCGATTGGTGGACACGCTAAGTATATCCCATTATCACACTTTTGTAAATATCCCGGCCCTGATAAGCAAATGTAGTGTGTTTTTAAGTAGTTGGGCTGGGATATTTACAAAAGTGTGATAAGGGGGAAAATATGACTCGGTCGGAACGAAAAACAAGTTCATGTCTTTCGTATCCGAATTCGTCTGAAACCAAATTGCCCGAAATGGAAAAAATATTCCGAACAGTAAAATTTGACCAATTTACTTCTGTCTGACTTTGATCGGTCTGCCTTTCTAAACGAATTAAGGGCCCTCAGTTGACAGATCGTGACTATTTGAATCATACAAACGATGCAGGATACTTGCACCCAATCAAATCCCCTTGGATTGTAGAAAACACCGATTTCATTCGTCAGATTTGGAAGAGATCAACCAATCAAATGATAGGATTCCGAATTTTCGAATATTCACGATCTGTCTGTTTGATCCATATAATATGGACCATATTGTTAAAGATGCAATTTTCACAAAATATTTTCATAAAGACCAATTTGAGCACCAATTTGAGCACGCTTATTTAGGTACGTAAGGAGCAGCGTGCTGGCCTACTTAAATGGGTAGGAACACCTCCTTCTCCTTTATTAGCTCAAAATGCGGAGGTGGCGGTCAAAGAACTTTTTAATGTAAGTAATATGAATGAAATTACCTTATTTGAGTTATTGTATTGTATTTGTCTGATGTGAGTTGACAAATATAAATGTCAACTCAAATTTCAAAATTTCTAGAAATATTTGTCAAATGCATCTTTATATCTATTGATAAAGTTTAGGCAATCAAAGGTAATTAAATCATGCGGACTGGCTGCCAAACAATGATCCGTAGCAGAGAATTCAAACAAAAAAGTTTTACATAGAGCTCAAGGGGGTGATCGTCGCTAGAAAATGTTGCACCTNAGGTTTGAGAAATAAATTCCATTATTTTTCGTCAATTATCAAAATTATATATTTTCTGAATGAATAACAGGACGAGGCAATATCGCCAAAGTTTTTTGGGCAAATTTTTTTAATAACTTCTCAAACCCCATCAGATAAATTAGGAAAGTTAAGTTAAGGGGGTAGTGAAGCAAAATTAAATATTTTTGAATCGCTCTCCCGAACAATGGAAAAAAGTTCAATTCACGATTGATCGCGAAAGAATGTACAGTTGGTATTTCCTTAAGGGGGGCTGTATCGGCGGAACGATTTTTTCAGAAACGATAACGCTTTAACTCCAACTTCGGATTACAACTTGAATCCAAACATATCAGATTTTAAAGATCAAAATTTTTTAGAATTGCATGTTGAACCAACGGTAAATCTAAGTCAACGGATAAGAACATTAAATTTTGACATGATACTTTTTTTACACCCGATCATCATAAATGCTCGATTTTTTGATCAGCTTAGAGTATTCAATTGTGAAAAATGTTCAGCGCGTTTCTCAAAATTTCATCATTGGAAATGCCTCGAAATCGACGAAAAACGGGCGATTTTTTATAGATTTGGCCAAGGGAACACTTTTGCTAACCCTTTACTAACAATACTATTTTCACATTGTCAATAGAACTCCTGGCAAATACAGAAATCAGCATCCGTTTTGTATTTTTTAACTCGGTGAGTACAGTTTGAAAATTATTTTCGACCTCTAAGGGCATTCATATCAAGTTGTAAGTACCACCAAAAAATTGTGAGTAATCAGTTATCTGGAAATGATATTATTAAACTATGGTCCGATTATGAGCGCGTTAAAGCGCTTAGGAGTAACGATTCTCCACTATTTTTTAGCACTCAGAAACTCACAAATTTTAGATTTTTTTCCAAATTTCTTGTCTGTTTACACTAACAAGCCAATTTGACTTCAAAAATCGATATCAGCTCTCTTTATTACTTTTCAAATAGCCCGACTTGCCGATACAAATCGGTCAAAAAATGCGTATCTGGCACATATCGGCGATATTGGCACTTGAACTATTTTAGCTGAAAATTGGGAAATTGCCGTAAATTTTTTACGGCATTTCCGCAAATTCGGCTATAATGAGCCAGCGAAATCAGCTTCCTGTAGTCATTAAGAAACCTTTCTTTCCAAAAAATAAACTTCCGCTTAAAATTCCTGGTCTGCTTGGTCCACATCTTATCACTCTTCGTAAATGTGTCCTGATAACATTTTGGCTTTCATCATTCCACCTGAATTCATTAAATATATATTGCAACTAACATGCGTTAAAACTTGCCACACAATCAAAACATTTCTCAAATTTGTTATAAGCATCGATAAAACAAGTTGAATATCTCTGACCTTCTTTTGATTTTGTTAATTATCTAAGATTTATTGAACTGACACTTTTGAGAATATTTTATAATACTAATAATTTTATTATTTGATATTTTGCATGAGCCGAAATAACAAAGAATGCAAAGAATAAAAACTGAAAAGTTTCAAATATTTGACCTATAATTCAAAATAGGCACTCAATTGAAAGAAGCATTAATTGAGTCTTGCTTTTCGTAGCCGAAATTACCCAATCGTTTGTTATGTCTCCAGATATCTAGCGTGTCACCGTTAATACTTGACTAATAAAAAATAATTTGGCCGGAAAATCGATTGGGACACGCCTAGTATATCCCATTATCACACTTTTGTAAATATCCCGCCCTGATAAGGCAAATGTATGTGTTTTTAAGTAGGTTGGGCTGGGGTATTTACAAAAGGTGTGATAAGAGGAAAATATGACTCGGTTCGGGAACGAAAAACTAAGTTCATGTCTTTCGTATCCGATTGTCTGAAACCAAATTGCCCGAAATGGAAAATATTCCGAACAGTTAAAATTTGACTAATACTTCTGTCTGACTTTTGATCGGTCTGCCTTTCTAAACGAATTAAGGCCCTCAGTTGACAATCGTGACTATTTGAATCATACAACGATGCAGGAATACTTGCACCCATCAACATCCCTTGGATTGTTAGAAACACCGATTTCATTCGTCAGATTGAAAGAGATGCAACCATCAAATATAGGATTCCGAATTTTCAATAGTCGATCGGTTTGATCCAATTTTTTCTACTTGTATAATTCAGCCATCATACACTAGCTCCTACAGGCTGCGGGATACTAAACAGGTGAATAGTATATATGCCAGTGTAAACATGCAATTTTCACAAAATATTTTCATAAAGCAATCTTGAGCACGCTTATTTAGGTACGTAAGGAGAGTCGGTGATGGCTTACTTAAATGTACGAGACACCTCCTTTCTCTTATTGAGCCTCAAAAATGCGGAGGTGGCGGTCAAAGAATTTTATAATGTATGTAATATGAATGAAATACCGTTACTTTGATTTTGTATTGTATTGTCTGTATGTGAGTTGACAATTAAAAGTCCAACTCAAAAATTTCAAAATTTCTTAGAATATTTCAAAATGCATCTTTATATCTATGATAAAGTTTAGGCAATCAAAGGTATTAAATCATGCGGATGCGCTGCCAAACAATATCCGTAGCAGAGAATATCAAACAAAAAAGTTTTAACATACGAGCTCAAGGGGGTGATCGTCGCCTAGAATGTCTGCACCTGAAAAAAATAACGACACTGATGACACCTTTTGTCAAAAACTCAATGTTATAAAAATGGGGAAATTATTTTTTTTTAATGTAACCCTATCGGAAAAACTTGAGGTTCAACCATAATTTTGAGACTTAAATTATCGACAGAACTTAAGCGGACAACCAGGAGAGTTTGAAAATAAAAAACTTTCGATTTGGCTCTAGCATCATCAAAAGTATTTCAGGGGTCTCAATCAAGATATTTTTCCTATCCTGGATTTTAAAGGCATTTTAAAACTTGTGAATGCACAGCTGAAAAGTTTTCCAAAATCACCCATGTGAGTTTTGTATTTTTTGAAGAAAAATCGAGAAATTCAAGCTCATACAAATAATTTGAATCAATTAAATACTGGCTCTTTATGGAAATATTAAGTCAAGGAATCTGCGTATCATAACCGCCATAAATATTTTTTATAAATTGACCGATTTGTTTCTTGAGCCTTATGTTTGTTTCATAAATAAATGTTTTTGAGAACCGGAGTAGAACCAGGTAAACGGGACGATCATCGAGTGCGCTAACCACTATTGCCAACTGCTCATATAACTGACTAAATATGGTGATTATGACGAGAAACCTTTCGCGCGAACATAATCAAACGGCGATCACCTCCACTAAAATCTACCTTATTCTTTTAAAAATAAGAGTGATATTTGCTATCAAAAGTAAAATATAAATAACAATTGTAAAAAACTAATAAACGATGGTTTAAATTGGTGATTGTTATTTTAAAAAAATGGAACTGATCCTGAATTCTTCTCATCTCCCATCCGGCCATTACTATATCTACTGCTTTGAGTTTTGTTAAACTATTTTTTTCTCAGAACTAGGTTCATTATAGAAAAGTCAAAATAACTGCCAAAATATTATTTTATTCAAAAACCTAACTAGCATCGATTTGGTCTGTTGTAGTTAAAGACAAAAATGCATTTATAGTTTTATTACTTTATAAATCTTTGTTTTTGGAGAATATTCTCAAAAAAGACGGTTATTTTGGCTATGAAGTTCATTAATTTGTCGTAATGACCTTATATCAGATTAAATGGCGCCTTATATGGAAAGTGACTCTGGAACGCCCTGAAAACATTGGCTATTTGAAATGTTAATTATACCTTAAACTCTATCATATTTAATTATACTTTCAGTGTTGAAAAAATTTGAATAATTAAGCCTAACGAACAAGTAATGGCCAAGTAATTCATGCATTCTTTTTGTCTTTGGTTATAACCAGCTAACTTTGATCCCAACGTTGAAATGAAAAAAATTGGGTTGAGATCCAAAATTACAAAAAATTACAAAATTTGCTAAACAGCGTGTGTATATGATTATAGGAGCTTCTAAAATAAAACATTTTTGTGAGAAACTTCCGCATGTCATAGCAGCTTGTATATATGTGTAAAATTATATTTTGTACTTGAAATCTTTAAATTAAGTTTAAAAATTATCGAAAAAAAAAAACTAAAGGGTTTTTATGAGAATTAGGCAAATATTCGATGAATTATTATCTACAGAATTTGTACCAATTCCGCAAAAAACAGGAACAAACGTTCGACGATCTATCTAAACCATAAGCGATTCGTTTGAACTGCAGATTTTCATTTTGTTCGATTTTAAAATAAACGTAAATGCCCTTAAATTCCTTGTATATTTTGTGATGTAAGTTTTCTCGTAATTCCTGAATAACCTAGTTTTAGTCTACTTAGCATACGAAACATCTCGCACATTTGAAAAATGGTACATAACCAAGATTTGTAGAAAAAATCATTTTTGAAATTAATGTATAATTAGTATTTCGACGTTATTTTGAGCATTATCAATAGTATGCTGTATGACATGCTTGTCGTATTAATTAATAAAATTGACAGAGTATCAGCATATAAATAACCCTTTTGCAAAGATATTGGCTTATGAACTGATTTTGTTTCGTTCTGCATGTTTCTTGCTTTTGCGTTTTTTTATCACAATGACGCACGGTGTTAAACTTAGACAATACCTACTCAAGGCCCTTTTTCATGTTAGATTTGGCTGAAATTTTTGGAGCACACCTGAATTTAGACAAAAGTTCTAGAATGAGTCCAAAAATTTAAGCCAAATCTAACATAAAAAAGACCTTGAGCAGGTCTTGTCTAAGCTAAACACCGTGTGGCGCGCCATCGCGTATGGCTTTAGTTTTTTGAATCCATTTACGAATAAAGTTTTATACAGACTGAAAATTTTTCGAGGCAATTTAGAAAAACTGGTATGTTCCAAATTTTGGATTTCAGGTGTTAACTCCCCGGATCACAATTTGAAAATTATTTTTTGAGCTCAAGGTCATTGTATCCAATTTTTGATATTTTCAAACAATTCGCAACGATAATGTTTTGGAAACGGGAATATAAACTATGGCCAAACGATCCGTTCTCGTGCAAAGGAAAAAACAATTTTTCATTTTAGACAATTTCAATATTTTTTCTGAAAATTTTTAAATTTCATATAACTAAACTGGCAACGTTGATATCAAACATTCTAAAATTGAGTTTCCATAACTACGGGTTCAAATGATATAGACTGGCAGTCTAAGACTGCCTATACAGCTCCTTAGGATTACAAAATTTTCAAAGTGAAAATGATTGAAATAAAGTTTTTTGACTGACTTTTTTGGTAAAAAGTACATTTTTAAAATTTTTTTAAACAGTGGGTGAGGGCAATTGTATATTTTCTAATCGGATATAATTATTTGCTATTTACAAATAGTATTTTTATTCGGATTTTTCGGATTTGTATTCATCTTCAAGTAATCCGCCTCGTTTTTGGGACTGTTTTAGTACTATATCTGAATTTTAGCCTAACTTTTCTTGCGGACACTAACCCCTTAATAAGTGAACATGTAACAAGTTATGAGAATATAATTTACGTGCAACCGCAATTTAAATTTTTTGATGAGAATTAATTTATCCTGATTATTCGAAAACATCCTTACTTCATTGAAGTTTGGCCGAATATGAATATATAATTGCAAACATAAATCATTTGATGATAATCATTACATGTATCCCTCAAAGTTTGGCGAAAAATCCATGTTTAATTAAATATTTGTAAAATTGCATGTATTAAAAACTCCTACGTCGACAACAATTATCTTAAATAAACGACTTTTTATACTCAAGAACGTGGTGAACGATAAATTATGGACTCTAATTTTTCTTACAAATTGGATACAAAAATATATTTTAAATATTTTGATTTCAGACGCGTGGGGCCTGATAGAAATATAATTTTAAGAAACCGCATGGGTTTTCTAGAATTGACTCTTCACCTGGTGCTGTGGTGATTAAATTTTGAGTATAAGATATGGAATCGTTAGACGAAGGCTAGACCTATAAACGAGAATCCTCAGAATTTTTACAACTGCCCTTAAATTATTCTGAGGCGTGATCGGAAGGTGCCAAAAAGCGACACCTACCTCCTTAAGTCAACAACAATAATCAAACTTTCAAATTATAAAAATAAACTGAAAAAAGGTCAATTTTTTAAATGGTATGGAGAATTATTCATAGATTTTGTAAACTTAACGGAAAACGCACAGGGGAATAAAAGCGTAAGAATTTTGTTTTTTTACTTTGATTGGAATTTGACAACTCTTCGAATTAATTCACTTTTGTTAACATAATTTTATTCGGATTAGCCGCTAAAGAGCATTGAAGGATGGAAAAACGATTTTGTAATTATTTTTCGATATCTATAACAGGATCGTTTTTGCCACTTTTTTGACCAAAATGTTTTACATGATTCGGCATTTGAAATCGACTCATTCGATATAGTTTTTTAATTCCTCAAACTGAGCACAAATATCTAGTGAATCATAAAATAAAGAAATAAGTCTAAATTTGGTCATTTTTTCTATATTTTTATCTGAGATTACTGGAATTTTTTAATTCTCAGTTTCTGATTAAAACATAGGAAAATGATCTGATTTGAACCATTTTTCTGTAATTATAGTCCTTGAATAATTGCGCTCAGTTTGAGTTACCTAAGAACTCAATCGGATGAGTCGTTTTTGAGAGCCGAATTTTCTAAAAATTTTGGCTGAAAAAGTGGCAAAAACGACCAGAGAACCCTGTAATTAATATCCAGCTTTGGTAGGTTTATTTTTTTCGGAACAATATTTTCAGGAGAATCAGTTTTAATAAACCCTTATTTAATAAGAAAATATGTTTTCTTGAATTTATACCTTAATAGATTCATAATCACCCAAATAAAGGAAATTACAGTAACGATACGAAAAACAAGTGTACTTTTGAATAAACGCCTCTTAATAAACGTCGTTTTAATTTTGTGAAATTAATTAATACAAATTAAAAATAATTGAACACGAAATCAATGGAATTTAATATTCCGTAATCTCTATTATATGTCGGTTTTTTTAGTATGGTCAGTTAAATGCCTATAATATTCTACCTCAAAATAAGAGTACTCTCATTACTGAAAACTTTCTCGCAGTAGATCTTCTGTTGAAACTGAGCTCTTGGTTTGTCTAAGATTTCAACGAAGAGTTCGTCTAGACGATAACTATATTTTCCAATACTGAGAGAGTTAACTGACATTCCTTTCAAAAAATAAGATTCTCCAAATAGGTTTTCGTGTCTGAAAATAGGCAATACACACAATTGTTTATAAATGACTTGAGAAGGAGAACTGTGTTTTTGAGTTTGCACTTTCAGTTAAGGGGGTAGTCGAAAAATTGACTAAGAATTATTTTAATTCATTTTTAAACACTTATCACAAATCAACTCGAATAAACTTATTTCAAAAAAAACGTTTTTTTAGGAAATAATGGGAAAAATTTCAATTTTCGGTGAATTTTATAATCAATTATTAGAAATCTATATATAATCGTATCATGATGCAAAACTGTGTTTTTCACGCTTTTATCAAGTAAACAATAAAGCACGCAAAATACTAAAATTTTCAAAATTTTTTGAGAAAAATTCAGGAATATAGATTTTATCATGTGATATTTTGAATTAAAAATTCAAGCCAGTAGTTAAAAATTTTTTAACAAAAATCGCCTACATTGAGTTCAACAGAAGGTTTAAATCATTATTGTTTTTTAACACTCACGGAGAAATGCATGTTCTTGAAAAATTTTAAACCGTTTAAATGTCGCTTCCTGTGATTCTGGCAATCTTTGGGAAGCATATTTCTAATAGAGTCAAAATGTGAGGCTTGTTTTTCTATAATGCTAGTTTTATCTGATTCTGACTACAAAATACCTTTGTTTCAGCCCCAATTTTGGCGCAACCTACTCCCCTCGATTGCAAATAAATAAACAAAATTTAATTTTTGACAATAGAGACGACAGTGAGCGCCATAGTTTGTAGCTTTTGCCTGCTGAATTCAACCACAATGTCACCCAAAAACGTTTCGAAAGAAAATATAATAATAAATTCATATTAAGTTCTAAAGCTTGGTTGACGTGATTAAAATGCTTTTAATTAACCCAACAAATAAGAGTAATTTTTGACTTAAAAGTTGAAAAGCTGTTTGAACTTCGTCAACAATCCCTTACTGTATTTAAATAAATCCATTTTCGGATAGGCTTACCTTTATGGTATCATACCACAAATTTTAAGTAATTATGACCTGTCAGTATGACCTGTCAGTTATGACCTGTCAGTTATGACCTGTCATAGTATAAAGTTTAATAATAAAAGTATATCCCCTATTCACACTTTTGTGAATATCCGGGCCTGTATTAGAAAACGTAGTGTGTTTCAAAGTAGTAGGGCCAGGATATTCACAAAAGTGGGAATAGGGTTTATTCCTTCAAAACATAAACCAAGTTCATAAATTGAAATATTCGATTTTCAATTTATAAAAGAATCACTTGATTTTTTCACAAAAAACCACACTTGCCACAATGAAGAACACCTCAAAATAAATCCTGCAAAGCACTCTGAAAATAAAACTAACTACTCAAAAACTGTGTTTTTTGATATTTTTTGATTTGTCAAGTCTTCAAAGACATGCTTCTAGTTAAAATTTCGCAATTTGAAATTATGTACAGTGATCAAAAATTTCAAAAACCCTACAATGTGAAGGTCAAAACGGCATTATCTGGGAAAATTTATCTTTAACTTTAATTTCGGCGAATTAGAAATATAAACAAATTTTCAAAGAAAATCCAATCTAAAACATATCCCTTGTTTACACTTTTGTAAATATCCCGGTCTCATTAGGAAACGTAGCGTGTTTTTAAGTAGTGGGGCCGGGATATTAACAAAAGTGTGAATTAGGGATATTATTTCCACTTCTTCAGATTGTTTATCCGATAGGTATAACATAAAAATGGTTCAATCGCGTCCAGCCTGACGCTCATATGATATGTAAATTTAGTCATATATTTCCGAGAAATATTTAATTAGTAATATTTTTACAATGTTACATCACTCACAAAATTCGAGTTCTAACCACGACATTCTTTTAAATGACATGGAAAATAGCCTAAAACAAATACTTCTACGGAACTGCTACCCCCTTAAAACCATAAAATCTAACTTTACCAAATTTTTACAAAATGGCCCTAAGCCTAAACCACCAGACGTGACTTTTACTCTTTCCATACCCTACACATCGAAGGGTATTGATTACCATTTGCAAAAACTAATCCGTCAAATAAAAAATGTTATTCCTGATTTTCACGTTCGGCTGGCCTATAAAAGTGTAAAATTAGCAAATTTATTCTCANAAAATCTGAAGCTTTTTTCATAAGAATCCTACGCCCAGATTTAAATGCTCAGAATGACCATCGCTCTTTTACATTATTCTGATGTGGGTTTATTTTTTCTAATAAAGTAATTACCACCCACATAAAAACTGCGTATACCGGCTGTTCTAAAAACGCGCTATTTTTCATTTCGCGCACTTTCTTCTCTCTGAGCAATTTCGTTCACCAAAAATCTGCTGATTATTATCACTTCATGCGACTTTGAGCAAAATCTGCATTATAAAAACTCCGTTGTATTTTCTAAACTGTTAATCCAAACATACTGATGATGCAATAAAACGCGAAACGTCTATTATATTTTATTCTATATATTGATAGGGCAAACGCGCAAAAAATCAGCTACCCGACAAAAGAGTCCTAGGAATCTGAAAAGTTAGGACCAAGCACAGTTTTTGACGGAGAGAAATTTTGCCGAAAAGTCATATCCCCTATTCACACTTTTGTGAATATCCCGGTCCTACTACTTAAAACACACTACGTTTCTTAATCAGGGCCGAGATATTCACAAAAGTGTTAATAGGTGATATCAAAGATATTTATTCAAAATTTGAATTAGTCAGATCATTTATGTAGCTACGATTTACTGGACAGATTGTAAAACTTTTTTTTCATAAAACTGGTAGTTTTGAAAAAACAGTAAAATATTAACTCCGGCATAAAATGAATGTTTTTTCAACTGAAAATCAAATCAATTAAATAGCGTCAGTGATTATAGGTTGTAAAAGTACTTAAAAGTAATTATGGCCCATTTAATATTTCAAAGCAAATTATTCACAAGGATTATAGGATTTCACATAAGGGTTAATTATTAACATGCTCACCTCCTGACTTCTGAAAATAAAAACACCTTACCGATTTTTAAACGGATAAATGTCTTCTTTCGGGGATCATACAGCGTCTTTTCAAATGCGACGCTTTTCTACCCAGACGGCTAGACAACCAAAAAATGGGTTAAAAAGCGGAAATGGGGAAAAAAGCGAAGATCGGTAAAAAAGAAGATAGAGAAAAAACCTGAGAAAAAAGTCATGTGACAAAAATTTAACAATTTGCATGAAATTAAAAAGCTCTGTCTAGCCGCCTGAGAAAAAAAAACATTAAAAAAAAATTATATTTCGATTTTCCACTCTTGACTCACTTTGAGTGCAATCTAATACTTATGTCTACCCGACTTTCTCGAATAAATATTATGTATCAAATAGACTTATACCGTATAAGTTATACGTCAAAATTAGAGGTAGTTTAGGTATCGGAGAATGTTGAACACCGTGCGTCGTGTCTTATTTGTTTAGATTCACAGTTTGCTAACATATTGTGACATCGTCATTGACGGCAAATTTGTATACTTGATTTATTTATGTACACGGCAATCACCATTTACATCAAATAAAAATTGCCTGATGCATTTCGATAACATATCCCCTATTCACACTATTGTTAATATCCGGGCCCTGCAACTTAAAAACACACTACGTTTCCTAAGCAGGGCCGGGATATTAACAAAAGTTTGAATAGGGGATATTAAATTAATTTGTTGATTTGGAAAAAATTATGTCAACTGGATTACAAACTAAGGCCAGCTATATTTTTTAAATTAATTGCACGGCGTTGAAGTAATTGCAATGCACGCTAGAAATCTCTCAGTGAAATGAGTTTAGCCAAATCTGGTTTAGAACTTGAAATATGGAACATGGAATGTGACCATAGAAACGTGGTTGATAGATTATCTAAATCACATTTTAACGTTTCATTAAAATGCTCATGGTCAAATGCTAGAATATTTTCGCTTGAAGTTTAATTAAAGAAATAGTTTTATCATATATTATGAGCAGAATTAAAATTGTTTTTATTCCATAATTCGTTGAAACCTAGGGTTCGGTATGATTCTGGCCAATTTTTATTTTTTTTTATATTTTTATTCACTTGTAAAAGAACTGTTTTAGATTTCTGAGGTTTAAAAATGACATTTATCGTTTTTTGACATCAATCTCAAGTATCTATAATCATTTTTGGTAATTTTTGATCAACTTCACTCATCCAGAAATTGACCTCAAAAATAAAAAAAAATCACAGAAAATGCTAGAGAGCAAAAGCAGTATATCCTTAATTTGCTCTTTTGTTCAGAAAAAAAATGATCAAACTTCCGGAATTACAACTTTTTGAAGGCTTTTCATGCTGTACTGAAATTTTCATGCGTGAAAATGAGTAACGCGTGAAACACCTTCAAAAATATTATTCCACCTGTACATATCCTGGAATATACTGTATATTATTGTTTAAAATGTTAAGAGGACCATGCCAAGCGCTAAAGAGCATATAATAATCAATTATGTATCAATAGATATCCAATTTCACAGTTTTTGAACATAATGGAAATAATTTGCCCCCGGGGCAGCCCCCCCACGAAGATAATCGATGGAAAAATGTTTTAGTACAAATTTAGGCTTACCTTCTGCACAAAACATGTCTTGGTATGTTTCAATCGGATCTTGGCCTTCATTTCTGGTGACACAATACAGCTTGAAGGTCGCCTGACTTGTATCTGGAGCAGACTCTAGTTTGATTGACGGTCTTCGAGATGTCCTATCGTATGTTTTCAATCCATTAGCGAGTTTGATCTGAGAATTGCTCAAAATTAAACAAAATGATTAATGGGATGATTAATGGGATCAAGTGAATTCATAATTTATTTTAAGTGAATTAATAATTTTTTTTAAGTGAATTAATAATTTATTTTAAGTGAATTAATAATTATTTTAAGTGAATTGAAAATTTATTTCAAGTTAATTAAGAATTTTGAAAAAAAAAGTTCCAAAATTTTTTTTCATGTTATATCTTGAAGGGGATCGGTGCATTTTGACAGATTTGCACATTTTCAGTTTTTTTTTTATTGATAAGAAACTTTTTGCCATTAAAAATTTTCGGATAGAAACTTTTTCGAACACAAGTTGCCACTTTTCAGCTTAGTTTGTTTAAGGGGGTAGGTGTCGCTTTTTGGTACCTTTCAATCACGCCTCAGAACAGTTTTGGTGCAGTTGTAAAAAATCTGAGGATACTTGTTTGTAGATTCTGCCTTCGTCTAACGATACACATCTCAAAGTCAACCTTGTTACATCACACACCAGGTGGTGATCTATTCTAGAGCACTAACGGTTTTTTTTTTTAAATCTATCTTCTTTTAGACCCCACATTACAAAGCGTCTCAAAATTTACACAAAGTAGCGAATAAATGAGAACAAAAAAGTTGATGAGAAGGAAATTTTCGATTTTTGACTTTTTTTTCTAGAATCTCCTTAAACGCCGGATTTTGCCAGTTTTTCGACTTCAAACTCTATCTTCTTTTAGACGAATGTTAGAAATGAAGCCATTTTTTCGACTAAGGTAGATAAATATAATGCGGTTAAAATGATGAGAAGGAATTTTTGGATAAAATTCTAGAATTCTAGAAAAATGAATGAAGTGAACCGGAAATGAAAAGTTCGAAAAAAAAATTCGTCTGATCGAAACAAAAGTACCACCAAATTTGAAGCTGAGATTTCACTGATCAAAAAGTTGGCTTACAGCTAATCAAAATTTTCAACCAATCAGCGTCAAATTCGATAATGGGGTTAACATTTGGCCTAAATTAATTGAAAACTTCTAGAATTCGATTAAGACATTTCCGATAATTTTTAATGTCATGCATCGTTTTCGATGGGTTATATTCACCATAAAAAATGTTCATATCATGGTGGAATAACCGGTTTATGCGGGTTAAAGGCAAAAATAATATTCGAATTTTGAAAAATTCTAGATTTTGTTTCATGTTGTTTTTGAAAAAAAAATAATTGCCACCAATGAAGATTCCTGGGGTTCAACTTAGTCGTATACCCGATATTAATGGTATCATAAATTAATTCTATAAAGGGCTCAAAAAAAAACCGACACCTACCCCCTTAATCTGAATTTCTTCATATTGATTTTTTTTACTTTATGAATCGTCTTCGAAAAAACACTCAAAAAACGCGCGTCAGCTATCGAAGGTGTCTAAATTAAAGCAATTTTTTTTTATTATTAATAAGGAGCGGTAAAAAAAGGACCTGTCGACCATTAAAATTTGTTTATTTTTATTTCATTCAATTTTTAAGTAAAAATCGAAAATTTAAATTTTTGAAAAAAGACGAAAAAAAACGAAATTTTAGCACATCGAATGAAATATTTTTTTTCCTGAGTTAAATGAACTAAATTTGAAATAGTCGACAGGTCGGTTAACCACTTAAGCAACTCTTTGTGGTATTATTTTTTTAATTCTTGATTCAAGAGGGCTTCAATGAATTTCTCCCAAACCGTATTTTCATTCAAAAAAGTAGGATTTAGAGTATAAACCAGAGCGAAGAAACAAAACGAAGACATATTTAACTATTAGTGAAAGTAGTTATTCCCAATATTTTTAGTTAAGGATTCCAAAAAAATTAGTTTGAAAATTTTTAAACAAGAAATGGGGAAAATTTTTAATATATCTCCAAATAGTTTCGACTGAAAATCCCAAAAAAATGTCATAGTATTTTTCAAATAGCATATAAAAATATGTGGTTATATACGGAAAAAGTTAAAGTGGCCCTTTTAAAGAATTTTTTTCGTTGATTCAAAACAAATACTGTATAAAAAATTTTAAGGAAAAATTAGTCATTTTTTCAAAATGTTCGGAAGTTTTTTCCAAAATTTCGCATTATATGTTGAATTCGAAAAGTTCAATTCGAACTCAAAATTTTCTTAAAAAGCAGTAATTCGAAAATTTTGTAGTCACAAAAGTTGCCTGGAGTTTGCAACATCACTTTTTTGAAATTCGGCTCAAAAATAACTGTTAAACGTAAGGTAGTTCACGGAGATCGAATAATTTTCTTCAGCAGAAGAATTTCAAAAAGTATAAATAAAGATCCAGATACTAGGGCAATTTCAACGAGTTATATCCCTATGCCAACCTAAATCCTTCGTAAAAATGCTTTCTTTCTCTACAGCGCGTGTTCAAATCCGACCAATGTTGTATGACTGATTGTCTTAGTGATTGCTTGAGTGATTACACATCGATTAACTTTGGTGGTCCCAATATCGAGCACCAACGCCTTTATTCATATTTAAGACAATCACTTAGACAATGTCAGTGAGATTCGAACACGCGCTATAGAGATCCATCAATTTTCAAGATAGACTCAAGATAGACACTTTTGTATACAGGCTCTTCTACTTAGAAACACACTACGTTTCCCCATGAGGGCCGGAATATTCACAAAAGTGTTAATAGGGGATATGTTCTGATTTTCTAATAAATAAATAAAACAGACAATTTTGAATATATAAAAAAAGAAAATTGAAAATGTTTGGTTGCGTTTTTTAAGAAATTCCCAGAAAAAATTGCAAATTGCAAGAAAAATAAGCGATTTGTTTTCAAAAAAATCTCGAAGGATAAGCCAATTAACCTGGTACCCGTTGTTAGTTTTGAAATTACTCAATTCGAATCGTAAAAAGTACCTTCTGTTATTTATCAAATAAGAGTCTCAGACAAAACCCAATCTTTTGACTCTGGATTATTAACCACCATATTTTAGAACAATAAAACAAACTAAATAAATAAATAAAGCGCTGTTTAACGATAATTTAATGACCATCTAACAAGATACATGCTTGCTTTACTGATGTTTATATCTGAAAATCGTAAATTGTAATGTTTTTGAACAATGTCTTATTTGTAACTCCAATTCCATCGCGCAATTTGTTCCATGGTCCTAAGAAAACATTAAGTTCAAGATATGATATAGATCTAAGAAAAAAAACTTTAACAAAAATAGCTTTAACCCTTGGAAGCTCCAAAGCCACTTTTGCGGTGCATCTTTGAGCCTTTATTACGAGAAAAGTAAAAGTGCTAGCAACTTAATTGTTCTCCAGTCCCCGAGATTAAGGATAGACTTATACTTTTATATTACTGAATTTATATTTTGACTTTATTAACCTTAAAAAATGGACATTTACAAATTGACTTTCAACCTACGCGAATAATTTGAGAGAAAATGAGAGACATCTAAACAAAAATTGATAATGGAAAGGATTAGGAATAAAATTTTATAAAACGTGACTTCCTCATAAATCACCTGCAATTTTCGGTCTTTAATTTACAGGTGTTTTCTGAGAAAAGAACCCAACCTACGCAATTTATTGGAATCACTTTAAAACAAATTAAATATACTTAGAGCCGTCAAGACAAAAATTTAAAATGCAGCAGTTTCGTAGAAATTTTCCTAAAAAGTGAATCATTTAGAAGCAACCTGCAATTTCTGGTTTTTAATCTACAGGTGTTTTTGAAAATGGCCCGAAGCCTCCAAGGGTCAACCATTGGCTATGATCCATAGCCGATATATTGGCTCAAGTTTGAAATTTGCTCAAAATCATAACTTGAACAAAAAGAACGAAACTTAAAAACAAGTTATTAATCATTGAAAAATAGCGTGGGCAAAACCTTAGTTCTTCCTGATGTGCTGTAAACTTTTACCTGGTGAAATCATTTAGTAAAATAATTTATTCTCGTTAATGTGGTGCAGCAGCCTCCAAGGGTTAATGAATATTCCAAAAAAACAGTGTTTTTGTCGCCAAGAAAGTGAAAATAAAAAGTTGAATTGTTTCTGGGATTAATTAAAAAGTGTTTTCTCGTCAAGAAATTGAATTAATTTGATCAATTGAACGGTTAGTTCGATTCAAAACTTACTCTTTATTAAAAAAACCTACAGACTCTTGTTATACGGTATACGGTATAACTTATACCTCTTTTAAAAAAAAAACTCATTTGTTGCTGAAAATGCTTTAAAAGAGAGTATACATATTTGGTCGAAAAAATTTTTGGTCGATTTTTTCTCTCCTATCTTTAGCTATAAAAAAATGCGTAGGTGAAAAAAGTCTACTTATTTGAAGAAAAAACGTGTGCAATTAAAATAGCATGTTCGAAAAATAAAGAGTTTGGATTTATTTGTATACTAGAAACCGACCGCGATCAATGCAAAAATAAAAAATATATTTAAATTTTAAATAATGAAATATTTTGAAAAATGTATACTCCCTTAATTTGCAGCCGAGGTTTCGCTCATTCCAGTCATGTTAAATAGAAGTTTGTAGTTCTCACGGTTTTTCTATACCTTCAAGAAGACATCTCATACCGTTGAAAACTTACTAAAGGGGTGGTCGTCGCAAAATGAGGCTCTGGAAAGAAATTTTCCTAATTTTATTATAATGTTTTTATGAAAATATAGACGACTAAGAGTATAGGGGTCTTTTTATCTAAATACAAATTATTACACAACTCTTAATAGTGATGATCTGCACAGACTATTCAGCTGCACATTCATATAAGTTTCGAATGTGTAACTTTCAAATCCAGGGAGGAGATACATTTTGACTGACACCCCTAAAATAAACTCAAAATACTATTTGTGGTGATTCTGAAGCCAAATCCAAGAATATTGGACAAAACTCTCAATACTGATCTGCATGGACTATTCTGTCGAATGTGTACCTTGAAAAACCAGGGAGGTGATACATTTTGCAAAAATAATTCCGACAGTTATGTAAGCACGTTTCTGATTGGACGAGCCATCTTTTACTTTCGATATCATTTCAAGATGCAAGATTTTTGTTCAAATATATAAGAAAGACGTAATATTTGGTCCAACGAATGTACTTTTGCGTTAAGGGGGTATATCTGGCAAATTCGACATATTCACGATGATATATTCTGAAAACTAAAAGCTTATGAGCAAAACCTAAAATGCTTATTTGTAGATCTATCCTTAATCTTGCGAAAAAATACACCATAAATAATTTTTGATCATTACACCAATACAGTATCGTAACAAGGTGACATTTTCCAAACTGCAAAAACTATCTCCTCCCAGACGGTAAATCAAATCGAGCTCAAATTTTCACAGATCACGTAACGGTAGTATGCCAATCTTTTAAGACGAGCTTTTATCGATCCGGCGACTGAACAATTCTAGAACGCCAAATAACCGACGATTTTTCACAATTTCAGACTTCAAAATCTATCTCCTCTGAAGATATATTTGCAAAATGGCTCAAATTTTTACCAAGTATTCTTCAGAACATTTGTAACAGAGCTTTTTTGCAATATCCAGCTTAAACTCGAAATATGATTTTTTTGGTCATTTTCGAAAAAATTGCCGAAAAAAAAGGG
Organism: Oikopleura vanhoeffeni; assembly: GCA_004367855.1. NCBI lineage: Eukaryota > Metazoa > Chordata > Appendicularia > Copelata > Oikopleuridae > Oikopleura > Oikopleura vanhoeffeni. Next base: position 329,173 of record SCLH01000365.1, read on the forward strand.
CTTCGATTTCTTTGAAAATAGACTCAAAAGAAAGCCAGTGAAACACTGATGAGAAAATTGGCTTACGTCAAGTCGATATTTTGAAGTTTAAGTGGTCAAATTTGAGCAAACGTTATTTTTTAACTTCATCTTTTAAAAAATACTTGGAAAAAAATCGAAAAAATGCGAAAATTTCAAAAAAATTTTGATGATTGAGTTCTTAGTACACTCAATTATTACCTCGTATCAATTTGAAGCATTTTTAATGCGTCTTAGGCCTTTATTTAATCAGACAGATATGCCCCCCTTAATTTGCCATTGGAAACTTCGTTTTTTGCCTTAAAATGCGACGACCACCTCCTTAAAAGTGACACCCTAGTTAATTGTGTTCCTAGAATTCGTTTGATTAGTTATAATTTAGTTTATAGATTAGCAAAAATGCATCGGATCGTTTTGTTGTTCTCGATTCGATCAAATAAAGCCCTTATTCTTGTTTCAGTTGATCCGATGCATAACGATCAAAATGTATTGATTAGTGGATACGACCCGATTAAGAAACGTATCGGAAAAAAACGATCCTATATCTTTTCAACACATTAATGTTAATCTAGGAATGTGCGGGTTAAGGAGTGGCTCCAGGAGTGGTAAGATTGGCTCCTCAACCCGCACATTCCTAGATATACATTAATGTGTTAAAGATATATAGTTCACAAATAGCTGGCGATACGACCCACTTTATCAAAGTTGAAATTCAACCCTTTCGAATCCGATCCAGCGGTTTTATTATATCATCTCATCGATTCGATCCGAAATTACTTTTATTTTAGTTATGCCGATCGGTAATTCAGTTACCTTTGAAACTTTTCTTATCAAGAAACTTTGGGTTGAAATTGGTCGGAGGAAGCATCAGTGGACTTGATAAGGGTGGGAATTTTGAATGACTTCTTCTGTAGAATTTTTAGAAATTTCGAAATAAATTTCCGCTACTGTTTGAGGTAAATTATTTGTTTTGTCGTCTTCAAAATTTTCATGCGCATCTTTTAAGGATGATGAAATGAAAATTGGAAATAAAATAAAATTATATTTCCCACCCAAAACTAGATTTCGATACATGAAAATCCTCAGAGTGTGCTGCTTCAGGACAAGAGACTGTGCGGTTGAGACATTTTTTGAGTAGTTTCAGTCTTTGGACGTCAACGACAACATGTTCCCTGAAAGTATTGATTAGCCTGTTATTATGCGATGTACCAAATCACACCAAATATCGCGTATTCTTTTCTAAACGAAAATCCATCTCAAATTCGTTAACTATCTTTATAGCGCGTGTTCGAATCCCTCTGATGTTGCCTCAGTGATTGTCTTGATAATGATTATAGGCAAGGGTGCTTAATATTTGAACTGCTTAATTTGATCGTTGTGTAATCACTCAAGCAATCACTCAGACAATCACTTACATTAGATAAGTAGATAACATCAGTGAGATTCGAACACGCGCTATAGAGATAGTAAGCGTTTTTGAGATAAATTTTCGTTGGGAAAAATGTATGCGGCAGTTTTTCATTCAAGATAAATTTGATCCTGAAAAAGAGTTTATATGCCAGATAGTGATGCAATTGATGCCATAGGGGAAAAAGGGTTAGGCCTTATTCATATCGCTTTTGTGGAGTTTAATTTTCGATGCCATTAGCTCATACAATGACAGTTTAAGAAAACGGCAATTTCTGCTAAAAACTTCCCAAATTATGTTCGAATCGACGCCTTAAAAAAATATTTTGTTCCGTACAAACATTTTTTTGTACCAAATATTCGATAATGAGTTTTCTCGCAATAGGCTGTTGCTCGTTTTTGCAAGCACACTCTCAAGTTGATTTGAAATGAAAAAATTGTGAAATTTTAACCCTTGTGAGCACAGAGCGGCTCTGTCAGAGCCACAATATTGGCTCAAGCATACCTAAAATCATCCAAAAAAAGGGATCGTAGAAATTTTTTTCTTTCCAAAACATTATAAAGAATTTTGTATCGGTTCCCAAAAAATAATTGAAGTTTTTTTCGAATGTTTGTTTCCGGTTGAGAGTTGATTTATTTAAATTTTGTGCCTGCAAAACAATTGAAATGAAAATTTATTGATATTTAAGGGCAGATATTTTTACTACGGAAGTGAAATTTTCGAATTTCCAACTTCAAGTATCCCACGAAAAAGTTTAATGATTATAAAAGTGAATTTAACTAACCAAAAATATTCCACAGTTGTACTTTATTACCAAATTAACTTGCAAAAAAAAGTAATCTACTGCTTACATACGGAAAATAAACATTATTGATCATAAATCATGATTTTTCCATCAAAATTTATGACTTATTAATTATTTACTTTTGATTAATGGGATTTAAATCAAATCATACAAAACTATGACGTAAGCCGAATGCTTGTGCATCGTTTTCGACAGAAACGTAAATTGTTAAGACAACTGTCACCGTGTTTCACGTGATATGACATACCTTGCTTTTTTAACTATCGTTTAAAGAACTAAAAATTAAAGAGAACCATTACGTTTGATTTGTTCGTCGTAAAATTCAATGGTTTTAAAAATAGAAAAAATTAAAAAAAATTTACAATCCTTGGTAGATGAGTGGCGAATACAGAATTAAAAATCAAAAAATTCTAGAAAATAAAAATTTAATGATGATCAACACCGTACAATAACTGTCGATGTTACCAAGATGTATAGATCTATAAATGTCGTCCGAGTTGTATCTATAATTTAAGAAAAAATTAACGAAACACCAGAAAAATTTTTCAAATTAAAAAATTCTGACGGAAATATTTTACCTCCTCCAAAAAAGATAAAAATTGAAACAATTTCTTATTCAACGTCTTTAAAAATAAACAAAAATAAGAAAAATAAGAACTCCAATAGGTGTATATCAACAACTTACCGGACTCAGCATAGGATCAGCACTTTCGCCAATTTAAACTAACATTTTGGTCAATGATTGAGAAAAACGTTAAAAAATACATAAATTCCGGAAAAATTGTGCATCACTCTTTGTTTGTCGACGATTCTATCGTTATTATGAATAAAAGTTCCTTAAGGTTGTTTTGAAAGCAAATCAATAATTATGATGCTTTAATCAATTTTACGACGAAAGAGATGAATTCTGAAAACAGAATTAATTTCTTGGAAATGGATTACCCGCCCTCAGAGTACAAATTCCAAATATTTGAATGATACAAACCACGCAAGATATTAGCACCCAATCAAAACCCTTGATTGCGGAAAAGGCCGATTTCATTGGTCAGATTAAGAAAGGATCAACCAATCAAATGCTCAGATTTCGCATTTTTCGAATATTTAGGATTTGTACTCTGAGGGCGGGTAATCCAAATGACAATTTTCATAGAAAAAAATAGCCAATTAGAATTTATAAAATACAGAAAAGATTCTGTCGACACTGTCATTTCAAACTTTCAACAGTTGGTCGTGCGTCAAAGGTACTTTAATGGAAACATAAATACGGTTTTGCATAACGAATATGTTTCTTGCAGTACAGATGATCTGTTTGACGAAAGTCTTAGTGAACTCCGAGAAGTTAATGCCAGAACTTCGAACCCCAAACCCTTTATAGAATTTCAAATAAAAATATTTAAGGCCAAAATAGCATCTCCGACCAAAAAAATTCCCCGAGAACTTTACACTTTCACTGTTTTTCTAGAATATCCCTTATTCACACTTTTGTTAATATCCCGGCCCTACTACTTAAAAACACACTACGTTTCCTAATCAGGGCCGGGATATTAACAAAAGTGTGAATAGGGGATATACCTAATCGAAAGTAACATTTATGAATTATCGCGAAAAATTTCACAGTTCATCCCAGAATTTAAACTCCATATAGCCTTTAGATCTGTAAAAGTTAGAACATTATTCAGTTATCAAGCTAAACCAGTGGTTTAAAAATTTGAAAAATCGAACATCGTTTACGAATTCTTATGCAGCAGTTATGATCCATATATCGGCGAAACAAACGTACACTTCTTGTTCGATTAAAAGAACATCAAAATGACTCATCAAATATTTGCGCACACATGCATACTTATGACCGATATAAAAGTGATGCACAAAAATTTGTCGATGAAATTAAGTTAACTTTTCCAAACTCTTAAAAAGCTAGAGTATCTTTTTTCAGAGATAGATTTAAAATAATTGGAAAAGGCTATAAAACTGATTATGATCGTGAAAAAAACAGAAGAATTTCTCATCAGAACAAAACGACCAAAAATTAACAATTAGTTTGATCACAAACTCTACCCATTATTTGGAGCTTAAAACCACGCATCAGTTGACCAGACTATCCATATAAAGATTCAATACATTGTAGTGCCGCACCTTAGATTGATTATCTACTAATTAAGGTCTATTTGACTATCAATTTGATGTTACAAACTATACTGTCACCCACATGCACAAAAAATGCAATTTTCGAAAAATAATAATTTACTTAATTCTCTGCTTATTTAGTTCAAATTTGAATAATTTCCATTTTGATGTCAAAAACTATCGATGTCACTCCAATGCATTAAAATGAAATTCAGAAAAAAATTTTCATTCTGGAAATATTCTAGACTTTTTCTGTGCGATTGTTAAATTTGAACTTGATATTAATATATCCTGGAAATGATTATACAATAACATCGAAACGTTGATAAATAATGAAGAAAATTTATCAAAAATTAAAGGTCTAAAATATAAAATGTCGGATGCAAAAATATCATATTCCAACTTCCTCATGCAGAAAAAATTGAAATTACACTTGCCTTAAGCTTTCTGTACAAAATGTTTAAGTTAGAGCCACAATAGTGGCTCTGGTGCCTTAGCGGAATTTTTTTATTTGCTTCCAAGGGTTATGCATGAAATTTCAAAAAATCCCAAATACATTGGAAAAAATCTTAATCAATGGTTGAAAGTTTATTGCATTATCTTGATAAGAAGTGAAACAATTACTGACAGTTATTAACTGCTAGTTTACACAAGAACATCCTATTTGACTCATATACTAATAGTCGTCAATATAAAAACTGCATCTTATGTTTAAGGTCTTCACTTTAGCCAAAATATATAAGTCGCATATTTATGCTAAAATAAAAGGCTCTTTTTTACCATGCCATACTTCAAAATGCACATTTTAACTTACATATTTTATAACTTCGGTTTCTAACGATCAGTTACTACTTTTGTTGGTATATGAACATGTTTCGCGTTCTCCAGAAACCGCTTAAAGCTAATTAACATTTTTGGATGTTTTGTTAATCAATAAACTTGAGTATAGTCTGTTAAATATGTTGTTTAACTAATGATTTGCGCAAGTTCTCACAAAAAAATAGACAAGAATAATATCGAGACAAGTTCAATTTTACCAGAGGTCATGATGCTTCTCCATTGTATGACATCTACATTATTTTGAAAAACTGCATTGTTTAATTCAAAATTATCGGAATAAACATTACTTATCAAACCTTAAAGCATATTGTTGGTTAATTCATGTCACACATGGCCGGAAAAGCATTTTTTGATTGTTTTCGAATTATTATACGTGTTTTAAACTATCCTTTTTTATTAAAATTTATCAATTTTTGGAAAATCAAACCACGATAAATGAAAAGCGGAACCAATTTTGACAAAACCTTTTCAGATGATTTACGCGGAGTCATCCACGACACATTCAATGTGTGAATTGAAAACTCTGAGATACATTTTGATTGAGACCCCTGAAATAACGTCAAAAACTTATGATAATGCTAAAGCCAAATCCAAAAAAAAATTCTGAAACTTTTAAGGGGATCTGCTCTCCGGTTAATTTCAGGCTTTACATATTTTTTAACCTTGAAAACTCGACTTTTGATTTGACGAGCCATCCGTCATTATCAAAATTCCTTTAGCATGCAAGAGTTTTGTTTAAATATATCACAGAGAAGTCATATTTGGCCTGACAATTTGAACTGCTCCGGCAATTGGCCATTGGGAACCTCAATTTTAAATAATTATTGAAGACCACCCCGTTATAAGTGCGTTAACAAGTGAAATACAAATTCAAGAATTATCCCGAGTGTTGCCGAATGCCTAAGAGCTCTGAAAATTAAAATTGAATCAGAATGTTAACAATAAGCACACAATAAACGAAAAATGTAGATTAAACATCTTGTTGTTGATAAGCACATTTTTTTCTATTGCCAACAATAACTGAATAATACAATTTCAAGAAACATTTGCTAATTCGACTATATTTGTAATTTATCCATTGAAACCGATGTTATTATTAAATCAGTGGTATAAGATCAATAGTCTGAAACATTCTTGCGTAAAGACGGATAATTAAAGTTCTTGAAGTTTCTTAAAATTACGAAATTGATAAGTTTATTCGACTAATTTTATGGATTAAGACATTTTCAAAAGTAAAAATTTCTCCAAAAAATTACGAAATATAAATTATTAGGACCATACGAATAATTAATGATAAATTCCAAGAAGCATTAAGAACTTTAGTTAAGAGGGGTCGGTGCATTTTGACAAATGCGGATATGGGCGCTTGATAAAATTTTTTAAATGGGTAGATATATATTCCTCTCAATAATATACCATCAAAGTAATATTTCATAATCCAGGCAACTTTTTTAACTGCAGAATTTTTGCATTATTGCTTTTTTAACAAAATTTTGACTCCGAATTTAAATTTCGAATTCGACAAATTATGAGAAATTTTTGAAAAAAGTTCCGAACATTATAAGAAAATGCCTTATTTTCTGTACAAATTTTTTTTGCATTTTTTGTTTCAAATCAACGAAAAACACTCTTCAAAATGGTTATTTTTACTTTTCGCGTAGGTGGGCACATATTTTTTATTTGCTCTTTAAAAAATCATATGACATGGTTCTGGGATTATTGGTCAAAAATATTTAAAAATATTTCGAAAATTTCCCTCATTTCTTGTTCAATATTTTTCAAACTAATTTTCCTCGAATCATCAGGTAAAAATATTGAGAATGCCACCATTAAATTTTTAAAATATGTTTTTGTTTTGTTTCTTCGTTCTTGTTTATACTCAGAATCATAATTTTTGCAACAAAACTACGGTTTGGCAGAAATGCAGCAAAGCCCTTTTTCATCCAGAATTAGGAGAAATTTTATTCCGCCGAAATTTACCAAATAGGTAAAAATTTAAATTTCCGATGTTGACGTAGAAACATTTTAACAAGAGGTCGAAACCGTTTTAAACGGCCCCTAATTAATATGAAATATAAATAACAATTTTACTTTAATTAAGACACATAGCAAACGCGCGCTTTCGAGTGTTTTTTCACCAGACGATAAATAAAGTAAAAATTACTGATCTGAAATAAATAAGATCAAATAAAGTGAGCTCAAAAGTAGCAACTTTCGTTCAAGAAAGTTTTATCCGAAAATTTTGGAGTGGCCAAAAGCTCACCTTCAAGAGATAAAAAATTGAAAAGCAACTAATCTATCAAAATGCACCGTTCCCCCTTAATAACCTTTGAATCAGCTTTCTCGGTGACGACCCTTTTGTTTTCGAAAATAAGTTAATAAACGTTAAGAAACATGAACTTACAACATAGATTTTTGATGTTTAGAAATTCGTTGTTTTCCGATATCAATTGCTTTATATATTATTGACCTACATATATTCAACTTCTAAAGTATTGCAACTGAGTGTTTCTTGAAACCCAAGTTAGATTTAAATCAAGCAGAAGAACATAGCGGAATAATAAAACACGTTTTTGCTGGTAACGTTTTTCTTATCGCTTACTTACTTAAAATCAGTTCTTTATTATTAAGTCATGTAAAATTATAATTCTACAGACTCTGATTATTAGTAATGCACGATAATAATCAGTAAATTTCTTTCATTACAGTATGTCCGTTTTTTTGTGTCGAAATGAAAAGTAAGGCCGGCGAGCATTCATTCTACCCCGCGCCAATTGAAAAAAAGGACATTATTGATTATTGTTGGTTTTATTGGGCAGTGCATGGTGTGACCGGCTACAAGACATTTTTTATCATCGCAGATGAACAAAAAATAATTTTGGCAAACCTGCTTTGACATGGTCCTGAGACCTTTTAAGCTAGAAGTTTTGGAACTTGTGTGTCTTATACAGTTCTGTACAGTTATGGCAGTTTTTGTGAAATCTGATACGTGAAAAGTAATTTTCTGGCTGTTTTTGTTTTTCATAATCTTTTTCTGTCAACCTATTTGTATCTGCTTTTATGCCTTTTTTTGAAACATTCTTAACTTAACTAGTAGAGCGACAATTTTGTTGAAATTCAAACTTATTATTTACTATCAATTTTAACATATGTTCACCGCTTCAAACGTGTTTTTATAAGGTTTATGTCTTTTTTGGTTTTTTGCGGTTTACTTGCGTGGATTTGGTATTATGTCGTATTTTCCAGACATACCAGTTATTTATGTTTTTTGGTTTTTTATTTTTATTTTTTTAGGGCGATCGCAGTATGACTGTTTTAAAAAGCGCGGAAAAACCCAACATTGGAAGGCCGTCCAAGTTGATGATTGCTTGCCACAAGCCGCACAATTGTATGGACTATATGTCGGAGGTTGAAGCGGGATAATCTTATCTCTGGGGCCTGCACGATCAGCTCTTGTCTGCTTTCACCCGGCGTATAACTGGTAAGGTTGGTGGAGAATTGTTGGTGTAATGTTCCACTACTTATCCTCGCGTTTTGTTTGACATCGTCATAAAATTGGAAGTTGTAAGTGCACAGTCTACAACATTTTGATTGTGATGATATGGAGGTCCACTGGTAAAATAGAACTGCTGAGATGGTGAAATTTTGCCGTGCTTTATGCCAATATTTGACAGTTTTTATTAAAGCTTTCTATTTTTGCCGATGGGTCGCAATGACCTGGAAAACAAACGGGATCACAATAAATGCAAATTTTCGAGAGCGGTGTCTTTTTTACTTCCAAGGGATTTTTGGTTTGCTCTTTTGGCGTGGTTTGAAATATATTTTTTGTTTTACTTTTTTCCCTGGCCGTATACACATATGTGCCAAAATGTCAGTCTTTTTGTCCAAAATGTCATTTTTTTTTGCTGCTCCAAAATGTCTTTTTTTGTGCCAAGAGAAACCATACTGTGTACTATAACTAACAAGACATGATTAACGTTACCGTTTGGTTTCTGGGATATCCAAAGCTGACCATGTTTGGTTTTCAGAAACAATTACTGTTAGTACAACTGTTTCCAAGTTGCCCGTCGCAATACGCGAAAAACACTATTGTGAATATCCGCCCTGATTAGGAAACGTAGTGTGTTTTTAAGAAGTAGGCCGGATATTCACAAGGTGGGAATAGGGGATATAGTTGAGCAAAGTTATAATTTGATTTTTAAAGGAATTTTTCGCGATTCTTCATCTTCATTAAAATTTCCAAATAAGGTTAGTTTGCATTTTCAATAAATAAACTTTGCCTAATCATGCAGGTTTGAAATGCGTATAAAAAACTATCATTTGAAAAAAGCAAATTTTAGATCTTTAAAAAGTCTACTTTTTATTTTTGACTTATTTCTATTTTATCTTGAAAATGATAATTATTAGAAATTAGTAAGAAAAAATGTGCTATTTTCTATTACTTTAAACTGCTTAACTTCGGAAAATATAAATAATATATTTAATATAAATTTACTTAAACTTTTTCAAGGTGATTCTCATCGAGAAGATCAATCAACTTTCGGACTGGACACAAAAGTAAGTTAGCTTATTTTTGCGACCGGCCACGAGAATACCGCCCAGTTTTTTAAATATTTTGAATCAACCTACGATCTCCTACCTAACTGGGCGCAAGAATAGTACCCTTAGAGTACGTCAGCTCATTTATGCGACCGGCCACAAGAATATGGGGCCCTTTGTAATGCCTATAACGCCGCATAAAACCAGCGACCAGTACTCCCTTGAGTACTCCCTTAAGTACAGACTGTACTGTACAGTGTGATATTAAAAAAACTCTCATGAATAATGATAAATATCTTATCAACCAAACTCGACCTCAAAAACATTGACTATTTCTATAGCGCGTGTTCGAATTCCACTAATGTTGTCTAAGTGATTGTCTTAGTTATGGATTGTCAAGCAATGCTTGAGGGATTACACACCTATGAAATTTAGCGGTCCAAATATCAAGCACCCTTGCCTAGACAACATCAGTGGAATTTGAGCGCGCGCGCTTTAGAGATAGTTAACGTTTTTAAGGTGGAGTTAAGTTTCTGAAAAGATATAAAAAGGTAGTCCAAAAATAAATTAATTAACCAACAAAAACGTCCTTTTTAAATTCACACTATGTTATTCTTTGCAAATTAAGATCAAACTTGTGTATGCCTCAGGATTACAAAACACCAATGATGCATAATGCGTGTATTTCGTGTTTTGTAATTCTGAAGGTCATTTGAAAATCGATGAAGTTATCTGTTTCTGCAAACCCAAATTTTAATCCATCTATAATAGCAAAGCAGAAATTAACAAAAATAAAGTTTTGGTGAGATATTTGGTATCTGTTGCCCAGCTTTTGTTTATTTTTAATGATTACTTTATGAATTTTTTTTTTGAATTAAACGCCAAGAAAAATTTGTCTTTTGCCTTTTATTAAAATAATTATTCTAAGAAATGTCTTTTTTGTTTTTTTGTAATAATGCATTTATTGTAATGACTTTGACAGAAAAACAGTTATGAATGTTATTTATTAACAATAATTCTTTTGAGAGTTGTATTCCAATTTATATACTTTTTGGCCATAATGCCAAGTAAAATATAGTGTACATAATTGTTTTACAAAAAAAACATATTATTCCATCTAATTAAAGATTTTGAACTATATAGGGAATAGGAATACGGTAAGTGACCGTCGGTGACCTGTTCGATCCTTAGCCGGTATTTACAAATAATAAATTTGTTGAATTTCGGTGAAACACCACGGATCTTTTCAAGGTTCCGCAGCATGGAGCAAGGCGCGTTCGATACACCAACCACAGAAAGAAGAACAACGAAAAATACAAAAACTTAAAATAAACTAAGAAAGCAAGTTTTAAGAAAACGCAGATGATTGTACAGAATTATTTGTCTTGTTATTTTTCTTGATTTGTGTATAATTTATTACATCCTTATATATCAAGAATTGGGTAGGTTTTCACACCTATTTTTTTAAGATATTGAATTGTACGTAAAATTATGATAAATTTTAAGCAAAAAAGAACTTGCAAAAAAGGAATTCTAAAATTTCAAGACTTTCTATAAAGATAATAATTTTCTTTTTGTATTTTGTTTTCTATTTTCACGGTTTTTAGATCCTGATGTTTCATCTAGCAAGCAGAATTTTTTTTGACTGAATTATTGCGTGTTCATAAAACCAACTATCAAGTTTTTATTAAATTGTGAAACTTTAGTATGATTACAAGGGGTCGGTGCATTTTGACAGATACGGATATAGGCTCTTGATGAACAACTTTTCACTGGGTTTATATATTTATCTCAATATAACATCAAAGTAAATTTTGATAATCCAGGTCACTTTTGTAATTACAGGATTTTTGAATTATTGTTTTTTTAGAAAATTTTGAGTTCGATTTAAACTTTTCGAATTTGACAAATTTTTGAAAAAAGATCCGAACATTATAAAAAATTGCTTTATTTTTTGTTCAATTTCTATTTTCATTATTTGTTTCAAGTCAAAGAAAATAACTCTTCAAAATGGCCACTTTGACTTTTGGCCTAGGTGACCACATATTTTTTATATGCTATTTGAAAAATTATCTGACAGTTTTTCGGGATTTTTGGTCGAAACTATTCGGAAACATTTAGAAAATTTTCCTCATTTCTTGTTCAAAATTTTTCAACTAATTATCCTGGAACGCCAGTCTGCCACATCGCTGCTACCCCTTTAAACTAGATTACACTATAAATAACACTTTAAATTGAGTGATGCGTGGAACACCGACAAAAAATAAAATTCAACCTGTATGAAATATTAAATTTTTTTTTTTGGCATTTGACTCATCTTGCTTTTCACTGACAGCCCTAAATCAGTTGACCTGATCTTGGTTTTTCCCGAGGATGGTTTGATTGAACAGTTATACAATCCATATTTATAGCGATTGGCGCGTTTGATCGCGTTTTTAGGAATTACTGTGAATTCACCAAAACATGAAACCAGTATTCTGAACCGGAAATTCGTCACGGGATAAATTTTAAATCCCATCTCGACGGAGACTTACCTTTTTCATGCCAGTTTAGAAAATCTAAAAAAAACTTTGCACTTGATTTAACATAATCTGGGCTGAGAAAATATTCGTACAAAAAAGTGCGAAGAAAAGTTCACTTCGCAGACGTTTGTACTCGAAAGCAGCTACCAATTGATAATTCTCAAGAAAACTACTTCAAATTTGACGAATAAGATTAATTTTATTACACAACACTTCATGGTAAGACTTTGACAGAACGGTTATACGAAGTTATACGGTTATACTAAGAACGGTTGAAATGAACTGTTAGAAAGTTAAATACGAAAGATTATTAGAAATGGTAGGCATCGGATTTTGGAGAGTCGACAAAAATAATCTTATGTTTAAGAGGGTAGCGGTCGCAAAAATGTACTTTTGTACTCCAATTAACCAGAATACAAAACTGCTTTGAAACTTTTGAGAAAGGCCATATGGTAGATCTATCCTTGATCAACAAAAAAACTTTATCAAAATAATTTTTAGCCGACCCTGGTGACCACCATTCGGCGAGTTACAGAACACCTAACCAAAAAAATTACTCAGAAAAATTCTCAAAAAAATGGAAATTTCGAACTTTTTTATGAATTTTTTTGTTCAATAAGTTTATGCTTTCTGAGTCTTCCCTAGCAATGTCGACATTATGTCGCGCTATTTTTACACTCCAAAGTACCCTGAAAGGCCACGACCGCTACCCCCTTAATTCAACCGACATGGTTCTCAGAGTAAAAGCATCAATGGGTGCTCGAATCTATTTTTTACTCATAAATCTATTTGTCATAATTGCTTACTCTAACAGTTATTACTACTCATTTTATACGACTCACGATTTGTAATAAGTTAAATCCGAATAATGGCTTAAAATGTATTTGGCAGATATCAGATCTGGTTATAAAAATGAAAATGGTTAAGGGAGTACTGGTCGCATTTTAAGGCCAAAAACAGGGTTTTTCAGCGTCGCCTCAATGAAATACTAGAAACAGCACGAACATATG
>SCLH01000365.1:350495-367541 GCA_004367855.1 Oikopleura vanhoeffeni
TTTTGCAAACATATCCTCGGAGGAGATAGATTTTGAAGTCTGCAATTGTTAAAAATCGTCGGTTATTTGGCGTTCTAGAATTGTTTAGTTGCCGAATCAAAAAAAGCTCTTGACAAGAAATTTATATACTACCGTTACGTGGTCTGTGAAAATTTGAGCTCAATTTGATATACCGTCTGGGAGGAGATAGATTTTGAAGTTTTGAAAATGTCACCTTGTTACGATACTGTACCTATTGGTGTAATGGTCAAAAATAATTTGTGATGTTCTTTTTCGCAAGATTAAGGATAGATCTACAAATTAGCATTTTCGGTTTTTCTCATGAACTGTTTGTTTTCAGTATATTTCACCGAGAAAATGTCAAATCAGAGTCGCATACCCCCTTAAATTAATAGTAGGTATTATGAGATTAACATTTGAGACTCGTCAAAAGAGTTTGTTAACCCCCTCACACCAAGAGCTATTTCGAAACACCTGTAGATTGGAGATCAAAAATTGCAGGTTACTTTTGAGGAAGTCACTTTTAAGGAAAATTTTTTCTTAATCTTTTCCAGTTTCAATTTTTTTTCTCACGTCTTGCACTAAATTTTTATTTCTTCACAAGTGATTTTGAAAAATTGCGTAGGTAAGATTTTTTCTGAGAACACTTGTAGATTGAACATCGAAAATTGCAGGTTATTTCTGAGGAACCTGAGGAAGTCACGATTTAGAAACACTTTTACTTCGCCCGTAATAAGCGCCCAAAGTAGCTACCCCGAATGGTGTTTTGGGTGTGAGAGGGTTAAACAATTCTTGTTAAAACTGATATTTTTACAAAAACTTTCAAAAACTTAACAAGAGAAATAATTTGAAGAAAAATTGGTAACATCATTTAAGTCAAACATATGTGAGAGGGTTCATGAAGTGATGAAGCCAAACCCCCATGTAATAACGGGTCATCAAAAAAAAACTAACCTCCATGTAGCTTGAGTCTGTGAAGGTATGTTTTCAGAAACGATTTGGCCCTTTGGCATTTCTGGTCATAAAATCGTCAGCTTTATTCGCTGTGTAAAACATATGCTAATTTGACTGAACTTCAATAAAATTTCTAAGCTTTAAAAATTGAAAAACACTCAGAAAACGCAAGTGTTATTTGTTGATATAAGTTCACTGAGGGTTCGTGCGGGAATTCTACCGGTTATTTTGTTCACAAACTTTTAGGTCCAATAAAATGGCAAGTTGTCTTTCATTTCCTAGCAGACTCCTTGCAAAAAGATTTGTAAAGAACACTGGTGACTCCACCACCATAAAAAGCATTGAAAAATAACTTGAAATGTATTTTTTTATTCATCCCACAGTTTTAGGTAAAATTATTTAAGAGAAATATAAATAAAAAAATTTTAAAAAAAATATTTAAGCGCAAACGAAGATATCATCTTGAGCAAAGACCACGAAAATACAAAACCCAAATTATCCTGAAAACATACTTCACAGACTCAAGCTACATGCGAGCGTTAGTTTTTTTGATGAACCCGTTATTAATTGGGGGTTGGCTTCATCACTTCATGAACCCTCTCACATATGTTTGACTATAATGATGTTACCAATTTTTCTTCAAATTATTTCTTCTTGTTAAGTTTTTGAAAGTTTTTTAAAAATATCAGTTTTAACACGAATTTGTTAACCCCTCCACACCCAAGAACACCATTCGGGGTAGCTACTTTGGGCGCCTTATTACGGGCGAAGTAAAAGTGTTTTAATCGTGACTCCTCAGTTCTCAGAAATAACCTGCCAAATTTTCGATGTTCAATCTACAATGTTCTTCAGAAAAAATCTTACCTACGCAATTTTTCCAAAATCACTTGGAAGAAATAAAAATTTAGTGCAAGACGTGAGAAAAAAAATTGAAACTGGGAAAAGATTTAGAAAAGAATGTTTCTTAAAAAGTTACTTCCTCAAAAATAACCTGCAATTTTTGATCTCCAATCTACAGGTGTATTTCGAAAAGCTCTTGGTGTGAGGGGGTTAACAAACTCTTTTGACGAGCTCAAATGTTAATCTCATAATACCTACTATTAATTTAAGGGATATTGCGACTCTGCATTGACAGTTTTCTCGGTTGAAATATACTGAAAACAAACAGTTCATGAGGAAAAACCGAAAAAATGCTATTTGTAGATCTATCCTTAATCTGCCGAAAAAGAACATCACAAAATTATTTTTTGACCATTACACCAATAGGTACAGTATCGTAACAAGGGACTTTTCAAAACTTCAAAATCTATCTCCTCCCAGACGGTATATCAAATTGAGCTCAAAATTTTCACAGACCACGTAACGCGGTAGTATATAAAAATTTTCTTGTCAAGAGCTTTTTTGATCGGCAAACTAAAACAATTCTAGAACGCCAAATAAACCGACGATTTTTAACAATTGCAGACTTCAAATCTATCTCCTCGAGGATATATTGCAAAATGGTCGCTCAAATTTTTATCAAGTATTCCTCAGAAAATCTTTGAAAAGAGGATAGAGAGGATTTTTCTGCAATTTTGAGCTAGAACTCAAAATATGATTTTTTTTGGTCATTTTCCGACAACATATCCGGAAAAAAAAGTGCTTCGATTTTTTCGAAATTAGGCTCAAAAAGAAAGCCAGTGAAACACTGATGAGAAAGTTGGCTTACGTCAAGTTCGTAGTTTCTGAAGTGTTAGTGGTCAAAGTTGAGCAAACGTTATTTTTTAACATCATCTTTTCAAAAATCCTTGAAAAAAATCGAAAAAAATTGCGAAATTTCGATTTTTTTTTGATGATTGATAGTACACTTAATTATCACCTCGTATCAATTTCAAAGCATGTTTAATGCCTCTAAGGCCTTTATTTAATCAGGTCGCATTACCCCACTTAAATGCTATTAACAGAAAGGATTTAAGATTGGTCTGAATTCGGATAATAGGAGTCCTGATAAAAGACTCATATTTTAAAATCGATGTGACGCCCATGAAAACAATGCCACTTCAACACAAAAAGTTGTGAGAAAAGTTATTTTCTTCTATTTTCACGTTTAATTTAAGTTAATAATATTGATCAAACCTAAATGTACCAATACTTATGAGGAAGTGGGTCCGCAGCAAAATGAAAATAATGCGTGGTTGAAGTTGATTAAATACCATGAATCATAAAAGCGCCATGTTAAGCCTGATCTGCACAGAACCAAACTCGTAAGTTACTAACGTGAACGAACAGTATCCTTTTCCCAACCTAAGTCAATCTCAAAAATGCTTACTATCCTATTAGCGCGTGTTCGAATCCCACTAATTGTTGTCTTATGATTCTATTAAGTAATTATTATTAGACAAGGGTGCTTGATATTTGGCGACTGCCAAAATCTTGATTTCAGTGTGAACCACTCAACGCATCACCTAAGACAACATTAGTGAGATTCGAACACGCGGTTAGACGAGATAGTAAGGAGCATTTTCGCCCCCTAGGATTGATTTAGGTTGGGAAATATCTTTATCATTCAAAGTGTGAAAAGTTAAAAAGTTTTTTCCCAAAAAAATAAAACTTTTGAAAATATATAGAAGCTAGCTACCTCTCCCTTTAATATTTGTTCAGGAAATTTCCACGGATGATGGGGTCTCGAATTCAGGTTATTTCCTTACGTTTAAATGTTCCCGAGAC
This sequence comes from Oikopleura vanhoeffeni, assembly GCA_004367855.1. NCBI lineage: Eukaryota > Metazoa > Chordata > Appendicularia > Copelata > Oikopleuridae > Oikopleura > Oikopleura vanhoeffeni. The sequence goes on from SCLH01000365.1 coordinate 354,156, forward strand.
TGACCGCATCCGAGAACTGTAAAGCAAATGTTTCTGCGTTACTCTGAGAGGGCTTCTGAAACCATTGAAGAGTCAGTTAGAATTTGTGGAAGTTGCACCCTTGCCGATGTTACAAAATCAAAACGCAGTTACTTTATCGGTACGATTTTCAGACTCGGATCCAGAAATCCATCTCTACGAAGAACTCGAATTACTTCTGCGAAAAAACTAAAAGGTAACTTCGCCCCCCCCGATCAAATTTTTTATTTATACTTTTCGATCATTATAATCTTATTATTCTTGTTTTTTTCGATGATAAAATACATGTTAAATATGCTAGTTTCTCCACAAGAAACGAATAGTATTGATGAGTTTTTTGATTTATTATTCAAACACCGTTTTTTTTGCATATTCCTTTTCCCCAACGGAACTACCATCTCAAAAGCGGTAACTATCTCTATAGCGTTGTTTCAAATCCAACACTAATGTTGACTGACTGATTGTCTTGAGTATTGATTATAGGCAAGAGTGCTCGATATGGGGACCGCTAAAATTTGATCGATGTGTAATCACTCAAGCAATCACTAAAACAATCACTTAGAGAACATAAGTGGGATTCCAAACACACGCTATAGAGATATAAACGTTTTTGAGATGAATTTCCGGTCGGAAAGGATATGAGAATTGAAGATTAATTCGCAGAATTGGCAGTAAAACAATTGAAATAAAGGCCTCGAAATTGGTTAAGAAGCGCTTCTCGGCGTAGAATTTCTTTTATATTTATAATCTTATTTTTTGGCAAATAATGCTATTTGTATGCAAACTTCAGTTTCGATAATAACATAAACATTTTCGGGAAATAGCGGTTTGATGGAAACAAATATCAGAAAATTTATTGAGGGTCCAACAATTTCTTACATTTTCCTGAAAAAGTAATTCAAGTTTTTTTTCATAGATTTCAAGAAGGCTTACCGAAACCTCCATTGATTTATACAGTGAAGCATTCATTTGGTATATTTGAAAAAAATTGTCATTAATTGTATTTCGTTGGGTTTTGCGATTTCATAATAAATTGAAAATAAATTTTTATACAAAAATTTATTCGTTTTTTTTAAATTTGCGGATCAAGCCTTCTTCATTTACAATTGAAATATATGTGGGTTTACAAAAGAATGATAATAATAAACCGTTCTAGAACATTTAACAGAAAATAGGGAAATAAGGCCCAAATTTTTAAATTTTAAATTTAAATTTAATGCTTTAATTTGAAAACCCCTATTCAACATTTTTGTTGATATCCCGGCCTTACTACTAAAAACACACTATGTTTCCTTATCAGCGGCCGGCATATCAACCAAAAGGTTGCTGAATAGGCTGGGTATCAATTAAACAATAAAATCAAATAACATTTTTTCATATATAATAAATGATTTTCAAGAAGTATTAGGCAATTTTTCTTATTTTTTTAAATTTGGATTTTAGAGCCCAATCCGCCATAATAATCCGAAATTTAAACAAATTTTTGTTTTCTAGAACCTCCAACGGTTTTAAACAACCACAATGGAATTCTCAAACCAAAAACGTATGGACAAGCAACTTTACCATCACAAATAAAACCCCAACTTTTTTCCCAAAGATCACTTTTTCAGAATAATCATCAAACATTGATGTCAACTGGAATCTCCCAATACAGATTGCGAATACGACGCTGCCAGCTGGTGTTAACTTCCAAACCTTAAAATGAATAAACGACTGTTCGCAGATATTATATGACTCCTGGTTCTTAGAAATTGGGATTCTTACCACTACAGAAGACCCATTAATCAGAACACGAATTATGTAGTATACAATAAACTTTCAGCCCTTTAAAACCCTATATTTAATGAAAACACGACTGTAAAACTAATTTGTGGCTTTTTGTGGATGTAATTTGATCAAATTTTCTTGAAAGCACTTTTAACTTTGGAATCGATATCCAAATGTTCAATATCCTTTAACGACCTTTTGTGAATCTAGGATGTGCGGGTGAGAGAGCCAATTCTCACGCTCCTTGAGACCCCTTCCTAGCCACTTATGCGGCCGCTTTTTCAGCCCNAAAAAAACTAACCTCCATGTAGCTTGAGTCTGTGAAGGTATGTTTTCAGGATAATTTGGTGTTTGTATTTTCGTGTCTTTGCTCAAGATGATATCTTCGTTTTGCGCTTAAATATTTTTTTAAAATTTTTTTATTTATATTTCTCTTATATAATTTTACCTAAAAAACTGTGGATGAATAAAAAAATACATTTCACGTTATTTTTCATGATTTTTATGGTGGTGGAGTCACCAGTGTTCTTACAAATCTGTTTTCCGAGTCTGCTAGAAATGAGACACTTGCCATTTTATTGGACCTAAAGTTTGTGAACAAAATAACGGTAGAATTCCGCACGAACCCTCAGTGAACTATTATATAACAAATAACCTTTGCGTTTTCTGAGTGTTTTTCAATTTTTAAAGCTTAGAAATTTTAATTTGAAGTTCAGTCAAATTAGCATATGTTTTACACAGCGAATAGCTGACGATTTTATGACCAAGAAAATGCCAAGGGCCAAATCGTTTTTCCCCACGCGTCTTTCAAAGAACCCTAGTAATTTTTCAGAGTTACTACAGCTCAACAAGTCCTTGATCACCACGAGAGCCTTTATTAAGGCTGAGGTTGGAACAGCAAAACATTTTTTTTGACAAACATTTTTAAAATTATTGTCGAATTGTAGCCCGTAAAAAATAATATTATATGATCAGCAATTGCCTTCAAATGAAAGTCCGTTATGTAAGTTGCCTTTTATCAAACTGGAAAAATTTTTTGAGATTTTTCCCGAAATGTTCATAAATGCCGAGGTTTATTTTTTTGGACTTTAAATGCTTTAAGTGGGTGATCAACGCAAATCATGACAAAAATGTGTAATTAGGTTATTTTTCCTAAACCGAAAGAACTATTCTATAAAATAGGCTTTTTTTTTTGGAAATTTGATTATTTGTTTTGAGGCTTAATTTTCATCGCAGAAATGTCAAAATTAAATTTTGTGAAATTGCATTAAATTCTGCGTTCGATAGGGTTGGAAAATTTAATTTTGAATAAAAATGTAGAAAAAAAAATATTTTTTTCCGACTAAAATACAAATTTTTCATGTGACTTCGACCTCTCTGAAAGAGAACTGAGAGGTTTAATCAAAATTCTGTGAGATCAGTGGTATAAACGAGTGTTTGGTCTTTGCGATGATATCAGAAAAATTGATTTCTAAAATTAAGGTCTCAGTTAAGTTTTGTGAACCCATGAATTTCTGGCCAAAATAACCGTTTTTCCTAGATTTCAAGCGCTATGATTTTTTTCGGAAATTCTGTCAGATCAGTGATCTTGATATTATACATTCAGTCTTATAAAAAAGAAACAAGTCCATACCTTTTCATTCAGGGCTCAGTTACATTTTTAATTTTACAAAGAGAAAACTTTCAAACCGCATTTCCGGCGGAAGTGACTATCAGTGCGATGAACTTTGACCGTGACTCGACGCCTATTGACTAAAATATTTCATTTCTGGTGGTTTCATATCCTTTTGTTTCTACATTTATCGTTAAACCGACTACAAAACTTCGTTTTTTGCCAATTTTGCGTTGACCACCTCTTAATAAAAAGTAAAAGAAAAATCCGTTGCCACCTCACTATTGAATCCACTCTGTAACTGTTTACAGAAAACTGAAGGAGGTAAGTTATTACATATTTTACATAAAAATTTGAAATTCAAAAACTATAATTTTGAGCAGCAAATCAAGTTTTTCTAGATTCTGCATCATTTAAATAAGGCNTGGCGATAAATCAAAGATAGCCTCGAGTATTTTGTTTTGCTCGAGCCTGTATTTTCAATTAATGGCTCTCTCGCCAATCTCGAGCGCCGCCGGGTCGAGTCGACCACGCTTTCTTTCTCACAAATACGAATAAGTCTATTTATTAATCAGAAAAATTGATTTATAAAATTAAGGGCTCAGTTAAGTTTTGTAAACCCATGAATTTCTGGCCAAAATAACCGTTTTTCCTAGATTTCAAGCGCTATGATTTTTTTCGGAAATTCTGTCAGATCAGTGATCTTGATATTATACATTCAGTCTTATAAAAAAAATCAAGTCCATACCTTTTCATTCAGGGCTCAGTTACATTTTTAATTTTACAAAGAGAAAACTTTCAAACCGCATTTCCGGGTGAAGTGACTATCAGTGCGATCAACTTTGACCGTGACTCGACGCCTATTGACTCAAATATTTCATTTCTGGTGGTTTCATATCTTTTTGTTTCTACATTTATCGTTAAACCGATTACAAAACTACGTTTTTTGCCAATTTTGCGTTGACCAACTCTTAATAAAAAGTAAATTTGAAAAATGTGAGGCAGAAAAATCCGTTGCCACCTCACTATTGAATCCACTCTGTAACTGTTTACAGAAAACTGAAGGAAGTAAGTTATTACATATTTTACATAAAAATTTGAAATTCAAAAACTATAATTTTGAGCAGCAAATCAAGCTTTTCTAGATTCTGCATCATTTAAATAAGGCTTACTGCCCACGAAATGAAGAAATTGATAAAGGCCTCTTTACCGACAGATCGTGACTATCCAAGCATTTGGTCAATTGAATCTGCTCAAATCCGGCCTATGAAATCGGCCTTTTCTGCAATCCAGGGTTTTGATTGGGTGCTTGTATTCCGCGGTATTTGTTTCATTCGATTAGTCAGGATCTGTCAACTAAGGGTCCTTAATCCGTATGACTAAATTATTTAACTAAGAATCGAAATAATCAAAATAAAATAAAAATCAATAAGAGTGATTATTTTTATTTTTGGTATCAAATCACACATTTGCATGACAAAAAATCAACGTTTGCTAAAAGTACAAAGCTTGTGTTTTCAGAATTGTGTGACTTGACAACAATAAGTGTAATAATCCCGATCATTGCGTTTTAATTTAATTTAATTGTTTCTGGCTAATATGTTTATATAATATTACATTTATTATTCTTCATCACTGGATTAGCTAAATTTAATCGCGCATTTAAACAAAATAAAAAAAACCAGTTTAGAATATTTTTGGTTTTAATTGATTGGTTGTTTGTGTTCAGAAAGCAATTGATGTGATGATTTCACTCCGTACTGTCAGAGAAATAAGATTAGGATTTAGAAAGTTTTTGGCATAAATAAAGCACATCTCAGCAATTTTAACGTGTAATGATTTTATTCTTTAAAAGTATTTTTAGGTGATGCGAACAAAACAAGTGTTATCAAGATATTTTTTAAAATTTTTTGTATAACAAGATATATCCCCTATTAACACTTTAGTTTAGTGACCTAGTGACCACCATGCTGCGGATTCTAGAACACCTAATCAAAATTTAAAAATCTTTCTTATCCCAGAGCTCGCATACGATTTCACTCGAACTTGGCATGAACCACGGAGATACTAATGGCTGTAATTTGATGACGTGGATTTTTGAATTTCCAACAAGATTTTTCAAAAATTGCGAAAAACCACCTCATTTCAAGGTTTTCGCTATTTAAAGTCTATCTCCTTCGTGCTATTTTAAGACCCCAAAGTATCCTGCAAAGAGTGCGACCGCTACCCTCTACAGTTCAGATCATCGAAATACTGTCTACTCGGAAAGCGCACCCCTCACTTCTGGCTCTGTTACTTTTGTTCTAAGCACATTTCCGGAGAACCACTACGAATCAAATGAAGGCAAGGTTTCATTGTATAATATATGTAAAAACAAAAACAAAAATCGTGCCGATTTCAAGGAATTTTGATTTGAGTGGCTTTAAAACAAGGTATTAGACGGTATCTACTATTTATTACTTTATTTTTAGAAAAGAATAAATAAACAAAAAAAATTTGCGTAATGTTTTAACGATGAGTCCTACGAAAAATACTTAATATTGATAATAAATGTTCCGAAATATTTTATCGAAAGTGTTTACAGGTTTTTGATCCCTAGCGTGGTTTTTGGACCGCGAGGCCATTTTCATTGTCATTTTTTGTTTAATTAACTATTGGTCCAGTTTTAAGACAGTTAAATTTCGCGAGGGGGACTCTCTTTAAGGGGGAAGCAGCGATGTGGCAGATTGGTACATTTTTTCGGAGTGATTTATGAAACAAAAAAAATGTGAAATTTTTTTTTTATCTTCAATAAAAGTGTTCATTTTTGCAAACGTTTACATTTTTAATTCTTCAACATACTTAAGTATCTGTAAAAATATCAAAAACAACTTTTCATTACAACTCCATTTCCAACTTGAACCGGCGATTTTTTTGAAGGCGATATTTATAAACTTCAGGCATTTTCGGGTGTTATGCGCTAATTAGTGGGAGAATCATTATCCATATGAAAAAATTTCCTTAATATGAAAGTTTTTTCTCCGTGAAAATAAGAGAAAAACAGCTTTTTAGGAAAAAAAATTTACCTTAAATTGCGTTTAAATATTTAAAACCTCCTGACTTTGAAAATAAAAGTAGCTTATAACACTCGAAATTTAATTGAAATTTTTGAATAATAATAAAATTTGTATATATTACGTGCCAAATGGCACTAACCGGTGTCACAAGCAAGTGTTGTAAATTTCATCAGTACTTCAGAAACGATATTCGATTGACCCTTCCATCGGTTGAAATACGGAAATCAAATAGAAAAGAACACAACTGATTCGGCCTGATTTTTCAAGAAAATTTCAAAAAAAGCATTAATTAAAAATTTTGGACTAGATTTGCGAAAAATTTTCGTAATATTTCAAAAAAAGTCGACAAAAATGACAAATGAACATGTTATGATTTTTAAAACAGCATTCAAAAAATATGTAAACATGTATGAAAAAAGTAAAAGCGGCTATTTTTTTCGTTTTTATTCACAGATTCCAGAAGAAAAAAAACAAAAAAAATTTGGGTGGAAAATGCGTGAAATTTTAATAGTGTTTTGAATTTCTTTGAAAATTTTACGAATTCAAAAAATACAAGTTCGAACTCAAAATATTTCCTTAAATAGATATAAAATAATATTTAAATGAGCTAAAAACACATTTATTTTGGTTCAGCTAACGATAATAGCACAAAAAAAACCAACTAATTATTTTCGTAAGTTAATTGACGCCAGCCTGCCACAGGCTGCTACCCCCTTAAGGGGTTTTAATAGGCAGCCCATATCTTTGTGTACTGAAAATTATTTTGCCTGGATTTTAGAATTTTGATCTCCACGTAGATTGTTTAATTATAAAAGAAATAAAATTTGAAAAAATTTAACATTCTGGAATTTTTTTCATAAAATTTGAAACAAGCTTATTTTTTGAGTACACTCAACACGATGCGCCTAGCAACAAGCGTGGAAATTAATTTCTTCCGTTATGACTCATTTATTACTCACGTGCTTCTAGAAGCAATTTAATTGGATTAGAATATTGGCGAGCGTCTCTGATTGGTTGAGGCGTTTTTTCATTTCGCATTAATTTTATCCGCCCCCGCTTAGATGAGTAACAGTCCAGTGTCGCGGGATCCAGGAGCAACGTGTTGACCGTATATAGGTTCTATAGGCAAGTCGTATCTTTTGAACTTAAAAAACCTAGAGGTCTTATTTTTATGATTTTGAACTCAACGTGGCTTTGTTAGTCATATTAACTCAAAAATCGAAAAAATTACCAAAATTTTTCGGAAAAATATTAAAAATTTTGGTGTCGAAAATAAAAATTTTTTTCTGCTTTAGCGCTCGAACGGTTAAATATTTGGTCATAGTTTATAATACCGTTTCCAAAAACATTCAACTTACGAATCGTTTGGTCTTAAAAAAAACTGATTGGACGAAAATGGATGTCAAAAAATGAATTTTCAAATCGTACTCCTAGAGTTAAAAAATGAAATCGTTACATCAGGCAGTAACAGTTTTGTTAACAATTATTACGAAAAAGTAAAGTGCATGAAAAAATAGTTTGCCATGTAGCATAAAAAAAAATACAACTTTCCGTGGCAAATAGCAAAAACAGTCCTTTTCGCCTAGCTTCGATACCTTTTTAGTCAGAAAATTAAAAAAGGGAATAACAGTTTTTTCCGCCTTTGAATTTCCCAGATAATGTCAAATTTGGAAACATTTCCTGAATAGGACAAAAAAAATACAGCTTTATTCAAGAAACTTTTGCTCCTGGTTAACCTCTTTACCGGTTGGTTCCAACATGCTATATTAAAAGATATGATTCAAAACGTCTTCCAGAGATTACGAACTAACTTATCAGAATGTTTTATGCATTTCCTTGTCTATGCCGAGAGAAATGAGCAATTCAAAAAAGTCCATTTTGCCTATAGAACCCCCTTAAGGGGGTGGTTCAAGGCGACCTTTTGAAGGTCTTTCCCATGTATAAATTTGAAAAAAATTTAATTATTTTAAGGAGTAAGTCGACCACGAGAAATTGAATGGCCTTAAGCAAAATTCTCTATCTCCATCTAAGAATTTGTCTTGAATTCTTGAATTTTGACTCATTTTGACTGTCTCCAAACTCTCAAATCACGGGGAAAACTATTTTTTCTTTGGTTAAAAAAACTATAAACGATTACAAGAATCTTAAATAAAAGTTTCTATCAATGATAAAAAATTTGGAAAATTTTTGAAATTCAAAATTTTTGAGTTTGAAAAATTTTTTGAAATTCAAAATTACTCACATACCATTTTGGTAATCTATTACCAGCTTCGACTCTGAGAGCGCTTAATTTATATAGTTGCCATTACTAGGATTAACTTCATATTACAATGCTTAAGTTTTTCACCAATTCGTTGATCTTTGGTGCTAAATGCTTTCTCTTCTTGTGTTACTTCTGAGATAAGCAGCTTTGTCGCGTCGAAATTTCGCACATGAAAAGTTTAGATGTGAGTTTTTGAAAGTGAGAAATCTTCTGAACAAAAAAAATGCCCTCACCAGGTAGAATTTTTTAAATTTATTTATGTGTCCAAAAATCAAGGGATTTTCATTCATAGATCGAAAACAACAATATTTTATTTTTGATTTTTCTCACCTCAAAATATTTTTCAATTTTTTTCTTTAAATCAATTTCATTCCGGAAATAAAAAAATTAGGCTTTTTATAAGATACAAACTCATTATGAAGCTTTACTTTGAAAAACAACTGAAAATTGATTACGATTTGCTAGTAGGTCTTGATCAATTTACCTCTTGAATTTGAGCGCTCAAAACACAAATTGTTATTTGACAACAAAAGCAAACAAAATAATTGGTAACATTGAAATAAACTTAGGACCAATAAATGATACAATTCAGTTGTACACAAAAAATTTTGGTTTTTCTGAAGAATAAAAAACGGTTTATTCAGATAAGTTACATTTTTTTACAAAATAATTACGGTGTTGAAATTCGCATACATAACTTGCACAAACATTACAAGTTTTGTGGTTGCTTTCTGGGCATACTTTGCCAGGTTTTGCAGCTTGACAAAGCTTTGTTTTGGAGCTTTCGGGTTTGCTAGTAGTTTGGTAGGTGGTCTTTTCGTTTTCTTGGTGCATGGCAAAATTTCGATAATTTCTAGTAGTAACTGCGAACTGGTTATTCTTTTAGGCATATTTTTTTGTCCTCTTTAATGTATTTGATAACTTCTTACTGCTGATTTGTATCAACTGGAAGAGCAAAACGGATTCTCGGCGGATATTTTCACACCGGCCACAGTGAAATATCCTAAACTGCGGCCTAGCTGTTAGCTCGGAATTCAATCATTTTTTAAAATTAATAGAAAAATGTATTCTCAAAAATTTTCTGTTTGATTTGTTTTTTCGCTCGATACGATCAAGCAACTATTTCCCAGGTTAACGACTGAAAACGCAGTGTTCTAACCTTTGATATTGCATGAGTTGAAGATTAGACTTAACGGGCCTTCATTTTGCATGAAATTAGATTTGTTGATTTAAATATCTCATTTGTGAAGTCGATCAGAAAAATGACGTAGAAAACGTGTCCAATTTAAAGTTCAAAGTTTGAACTGCAAACAGTTTCACAGAAATTTTAAGAAACTGTCAAATTTATATTTTATTGTCTAGTTTTTAAGTCATTTCAATTACAGATCTGCACGACTATGTCGGGTCCTAAAACGAAAGCCTCTAAAGCTCAGGAACTAATCTCGCTTCATTTCCATTTTTTCGATACTTAAATACGTTATCTGAGATCATTATTAATAGATTATGTTTTTTCAAATATGGTCAATCGATTTGATATATTTTTCTGACATAATCAGCAAGAATTTTTTCATATCCATTTTTTTCCCCTTAACATATTTTAGATATGATATTTAGGCATTTGAATGTGAAGTGACACTACTTTTTCAGATTGTCGCTTTTTCAAAAGTATAGCAGTCAGATTCGATTTATGATCATTTTGAAGCTTTATCTAACAGTGAAAGTACTTTACAAAATGACTAAGCGGAATAAAAAATGATCAATTAATCATCTGTTCGAGTGCCAATGAGCAAAAAAAATCTTATTTTAATCACAGAGAAATAATTTCAAAAAAAAATGGATTTTCTTCTTATTCTCTTTATCTTAAATCCTCTTATCAAAATTTTGTGCCAATCCCGGCCTTGATTAGCAAACTGAGTGTATTTTTGAGTAGAAGGACCGGGCTTAGGACAAAAGTGTCATAAGGGGTGAACAGTTTTTCTGAGAGTGAAGAAATTGAATAAAAAATGAGGTTTTTCCTTAATCGTCCCGAAAAAGTTCACTTAAATATATAGAAATATATAATATCGAATATAATATAGAATTCAATTTGTTCATGAAATAATAAAAAAAAATAACTTGAGTGGCCAAAATAGCAAAAACCTGCACTTTCCAGTATTTTTGTTCACTTCAAGATAAAAATAATAAAAAATATCAGTTTTTTCGTTTTTGTTGAATTTGAGAAAAACTTAAATATTGTGAAATAAGATGAAAAAATATCACTTTTAAAAACTTTTTTGCTCGCGGTGATTCACCGCCGGTGAACTTGATTTAAGTGGTTTGATCGAACACAGGATAAGAAAAATTATTAAACGACTTCTAGACGATAACCGAATTAGTATGTATGGATATTCAATAAAGTGTTATTAAGCGATTCTCAATAAAAATTTAAGAATTGTTAAATTGATTAACTTTGTATTTTTGAAAATATATTTTTAATTCCAGGGTAGTGCAATTAACGGTCTGAAGGGCTTAGAAAAGAATCTGGATTCAAAATATTATTTAAGGGAACTTTTTTATGTGGTTAATTCAAAAAAATTTATTTTTTTCACGGTCTTTAGAAATTAGTTTATAATATTCAAGGAACTAGCAAAAATTGGTTGAGAATAATTTATTTAATTCCCACAAGTAGCCCACAATTAGGTGAGAACAGCATAACATTTTCCCAGTTATTTGCAAAATGAAGCCCGCAAAATCTCTGTCAGAACAAAACGATTTAGCAAAATTTTCAGCAATTTGATAATATGTGAATTAAAATCATATTGTTTTTCAACTTTAATATTATATTTCAAAAAATTGCAAAGAGTAATTTTTGCTTTAATTTGGACAAATAAAAATATTTTGTTCTATAAATAATATTTTTACACTCCTTCCTGAGCTTATAAGTAATAGCTTATAAGTAATAACCCTCTTGGCCATAAGTTATCGTCTATAACCCTTTTGGCTACGTAGCACCCAATTCATATATGTGCATGTTTAGTAGTATACTCTGCATACTAAGGATACTCTGTATCTTATTCACACTTTTGTTAATATACCGGCCCTACTACTTAAAAACACACATTTACGTTTTCCAATGCAGGGCCTGGATATAAACAAAGTGTGAATATGCGGGTATTACTACATACACTGCTGCTACTCCATATCTGTGTTAGGCGTTTGACTACGCTGGATACAATATAAGATACGAGTTGATCTATCAACTCTTTCTACTCGGCCTTAAACATTCATCTGGTCAGTCTGAGTTAGGGAGCGGTCGAGTTAGTGTCCTAGAGATTATCAAATTAACTAAAGTTAATTCAATATATTCAGGATGTGAATCTAATGCACAAAATTTTTTTGCGGGGATTCAGCCAATTAAGAAAAAATTTCTAAAAGTTTTGAGAGCCAAAAAATTATTTTTTTTTTACAAAAAGTGTGTCAATTTTAATGATAATTGGCGTTGACCCAAAAACTAACAATGCGGTATTTGTTTAAAAATAATTAAATACTGAAAATACGAAAAATCGCTATATTTTGATCACCTGACGACCAAAAATTTTTTTCATAATTTTTTTCTTTTTTTCACATATTATCAACTCCAAAGAAGTTTCAGAACAATCCAACTATTATTTCTAGAAGTCGATAATAATTGAAGACATGCTTGCTTTAATCCTCTAGCATGAAGATTTATGCAACATTTAGAAGTTAAGTATTTTGCTCTGGAGCAAATCTTGTGGTTATACTTCTACGCTCAAAATTACAGTTCAGTCATTTTTGATGTTTATTAATTCTTGATCACCTATTCACTAACAATTGGAAGCATATTTGATAATGCATAATTATGGTGCTTCATTGACGATAGCTGACAGCAATTTGACAAAGACCCGTTTGTTTTGTTACAGCGCTTTCTAATTGAAAATTTTCAATTTTGCATATTGAATGTACTACAATAATTGCGTTATTTTCTTGGATTGAAAAAATGTCCAAAACCCAAAATTGGTTTTCAAAAATTTTTTAGAATCAATCTCAAGAGATTAACAAATTTTTTAGATCCGCAAAACCACGGCGAAACAATTGTCAATCGATTATGATATATGAATTGAGATATAAAAATAATATTACAAGATATACTTTCAAAATTTGAGCGTAGCGAAAAATTTTGAAAGTAATAATTTGTTAATAATATTCCAAGTTTGACGGCCCCCCCCCCCGAATTATTTCAAGTCGCGAATATTAACTATAATATTTGACTTTTTGTTATGAGTTTTAAATCTAATCACTAGCCATATAAATTAAAGACACTTATCACGCGATGCACCGCGTTTACCCCTGTCTTTTTTTTTCTCTTGATTCTTTCCTTTAAAAAGTATAAATTAAAATAAATTGAAATTATGGTTTGGCTGGTGGTTTAATACACATTTTAACTCTTCAGAGTCTATTGAGTTCTATTTTGACTGTACTTCATTGATATTATGCATTCAATAGTTGATAAATTCAACAAGTGTGTTTCCTATTTTTTTTATCGATTAAACTTGTTTGATCGTTTGTGTGAGCTAACCAATCAGCTTTTGCAGGCAAATAAAAAGCGGGAATACATAAGCACAAATTCAAATTTGCACATAAACTTTTTTTATCAAATTTTATAATTCTGA
>SCLH01000365.1:388720-417318 GCA_004367855.1 Oikopleura vanhoeffeni
AAATTTTGAAATTCAACTTACGAGGAGATAGATTTTCCGATGAAAAAAGTCCAAAAACCAGTGAGTTAAGGAAATTTTCGAATAAATATAGTACTTATCGACAAAAACGATTTTATAAAGTTTGGCAGACTATTTAAACCGGTTATATAAAAATAAAGGTTCATTTTATGATAAAACCTAGGAGAAGATAGATTTTCCGTTTTGATTTATGTCTTCTTGTGTCGCTTATGTGTCACAGAGTGTATGTTTATCGAAATTTTCGCACATTTTTACGCAAGTTACAATCGAGTTCTACAAACTGACTGATCTGAATATTACCTTTGAAGCTTTGTTTGGCTAATGTTTAATCCGGAATAGGTCACATTAAAAACCACCATACTCCCTGGAATCACAGAAAAAAAAGTTCCGCTAAGGCACCAGATCCGATATATCGGCTCTTCTTTGGACGGTGTTTACAGAAAACTCAAGGTAGTTGAAGCTCCAATTAGTTTTGCAAAAGAAAGTTGAAAAGTTCTATTTGTGCATCAATCAATTCGAATTCTAGAATTTGATTTTTAGTTCTAGAAAATATAGTTGTTCCCATCGTGGTCTTCATAAATTTATTTGTATGGGTACCAACGCACAAGTATCTGCCTTACGTCCCACTTTAATCAGATAATGCGTCATAACTAGAGTTCGCAAAAAAGTTCAAACCAAAATAAAAATTATAAATTACCGAGGGCCCAAAAATTGGGCACTTAAAGCGCGCGCATCACTCGATTTTCCATATTCACTTTTGTGTTAAATGCATGGAGAAAATGATTCTCAGTAGGGTGTTACGCAATCCGCACGCATTTAACGCTTCTGAATAAACGGTGAAGTAACATTTTTGTCAAAAAATAAACAAAAGTCAAACAACAAACATTACATTATCTGAAAATACAAGGTTTCTCATGGACCGTGTTCCGTTCCAATTTTGCGATTCAAAACCTGATAAGTTATTTCTGACAAAGCCATTATTTCAGAAGCATAATGGCCGTTACAATACTTGAAAAAATTTAATCGCGCGGACCAATTTAAATGAAATAGAGCTTTCCGGTCAAAGGCGCACATAAAACCATGCCCACAAAAAATTCAACTTAGTCAGTATGAATCCATATACGGTATGATCTTTAAAATTTCCCCGGTTGTCGACAATTTGCTGTAACACCCCTAGTTCTCAAGATTACAAAAGATGTTTTTTTTTATAACCAAGTGTCCCATCGATGAGGTCATTGTTAACACATCAAGATAAAATTTTGGCTCATAAATTTACCGATTATCTTTTTATTTTCGCTAGATTATATAATGCAATCTGGTTGATTTATAATGTGGCACCCCGGCACCACAAACCCGCCCTACGCACACTACCGATAAAACCCTTTGTTAAAACGCATCAGTCGCCGACCCTTCGACTGGTCTTTAAAACATGTTAAAAACTCACATTCTTTGTTAATTATTCTCCCGGCCTTTATTTTGGCAACGTGGTGTGTTTTCAGCAGTACTTAAATTTTAGTAAGATGGTCAAGGGGCGCGTTATTTTACAAAGGTGATTAAGGATAATAGCGCGGAACTTCCATAAATAGTTTTGTTTATTCTTCAGTCGAGAAAAAAGAAATCTTTCCCTGCCAAATCAGCAAGGTAAAGGACGTTTATTATAAGGGCATTGATAATATTATTGGTATGGAAAGATACCGTTTGGCCTTTTTGTAGTACATCCGTTAAAATAAATTAGGATGAGAGATAAGAATAACTTTAGTAAGTAAAGAGAGAAACTCCGTGTTTCTAAACGATTTCGGCAGGCGTTTTCGTCCTTTCCCCGAAAATTTTATTTTTTTTCCTTTTCGAAAAAAAAAAAAAAAAAAAAGAAAAAAAACAAGAAAAAAAAAAAAAAAAAAAAAAAAATATATTTCCAACTATTATTTGAATTCTAACCAGCTAAGAACAAAACACCAAACATGCGTGAAAGATAACCCAAGACAATAATAACAAAAAAGTTTAGTAATGTTATGGGGATAAAAAAAAATAAACAAATGGCGAGAGACAGCTTTGGGGGATCATGTTTCATCGATAAAATTTTTGGTCGAACTTTCTTTTTTTTTTTTTTTAAAAAAAAGGTTCATCTTTAACAATAGACGAAATTTTGGGTAGGCAGAAAATTGTAATATTCCTATGAAAATTTTGCTTCTAGATTTTTTTTTTTTTTTTTTTTTTTCTAAAAATGGGTTTGGTGGGGGGGGGCTTGGCTTGAAATTTTATTTTTGCACCTCTGACATGCAATCAGAATTATGAAAATGTTTTCTGACAATGTTTGTGGATATCAGCAGTGTTGATCAAACACAAGGCCCATATTCATTGGTACACTTTTAATTCGTTTATAAAGAGGTTTTTAACGCCTACGCAATTTTCATAGCAGAAGATAGGAGAAAAAAAAATGACCAAAAAAATTATCGATAAAAATGGTCTACCTAGACAGCTTCTCCCTATGACCATTCACGATTTAATTTACGTGAAAATATTTTAGTGACAATGAAAAATACAAAATATTATAAAATTTGAATTTATTAATTACAGAGAGTAAAAGTGTACAAAAAGTGACAAGTCAGATTAAAAAAATTGCCTGGTCAGAATAAAGTTTCAAAATTGACCAGTCTGAACATATTATCTGCAAACACTACTCGTACGTTTCAAAGAAGCTCTTTTCCATTCTTTATTATTCCTGCATTTCACTTCAAAATCAGCAGTTTTACCTGGTTCATTACAATCTATCTCACACACTCTGTGAGATCGTCTGTCATCGTTACAGTTCCAAGTACCACCGGTTGGTTTCCCAAATTCACTTTTATGTAAAGAGTCTTCTGAACATGGTTCGCACGATAAATTCGAGTGTCGTTCGTGTATAACCCAGTGATTAGTCGATAATTTACAGATTAAAACAGATTTTGGCTCATAGCCATCGTTACAAAAGGAATTGCACCGTACTTTTCGGCGATTTTCTGTTTCCGCACATCTCCATTCGCCTCCGCCTACGATGGTTGGATCAAAGGGATCAATAAGTTGAGTCATCGCGTCCATAGGATCTTGACAAGCACCAGATCTTTCAATAGCTTCTGATTTGGTTGTCGTTATCAAATCAGTTGTTGTTGTTTTAGGTGCTTTTGTTGTTGTTGTGGCTGTTTGTTTTTCTAGTTTGATTTCTTTGAACTGGTTATTTCCGATTATTCGACCATTGTTCTTGCAAGGGCATGTGTAGCCATATGCTACTTCTGAAAACTCGCCCAACTCGACAAATTCTAGAATTTATTTTTTGTTAGGAAGTATGATTCTGGACCAAAAATTCTTATTGTTAGGCAACCAACCGTTGAATTTATATCGATTACGGGGCCTCTGGGGCATTTTTTGCCACTTTTATAGCCAAAATGTTATGAATTAGTTTTCTTCACACAATAGGAAACAATGGTATGATTCGGACCATTTTTTACATGTTTTTGGGCTCATTTTGAGCTATCTGAGAACTAAATTGGACAAGTCATTCTTAAAAGCCGAATTGTATCAAAACATATTGCTCAAAAGTGGCAAAAATGCTTAGGGGCCCCGTAATCGATATGTAATAACATAATTTGAGCCGATTGATTGGCTAAAATTTTTAAATTTTCAGTCAAGGAGCATACATCGCGCGGTATCATCGCTGCGTTTTTCAGATAATATTAAACGAAAGGATGGTGAAAAATATATTTTTATAATATCAGAAAATATCGATTATATTTTTTTACAAAGTTATATTTATTTTTGGCTCTCGCTTCGAGCGCAATGAAAATTAAATTACCAAGCATTTTATCGGAGTAATTTCTTTGTGAAATTCCAAATCACCCCCTTTTATATAAAAAATTTTAATTTTTCGAAAGAAATGAAAGTTATTATTTCTAATTTCTGGAATATATTGTCCAAGGGAATAACTAGACTTGAAAACAAAATTACTACTGTATTAGTTACAAGTGGTGAAGAAACCAAAAGTGGAACGGTAAAAATGGCTCACGCCAGAATATGATCATTTATCCGATTTTCTTCAGAAAGGTATCATTGGATCCCATTCGGATTTCTCTATATTTTTTATTAGCAAGGTAAAGCGTATGTTGGCTCTGGAAGCGAGCTTATTGGATTTAGTACAACGTTCTACTTTCAGTTTATCTCTTCATAATGTCAATATTAATAACAAACTACTGTTTAACGGAATTGTCGGCTAAACAACAATTTTAATTATAATTTTTCAGAAGTTTGAACTTATCTGACGTTTTTTCGATAATTGTATAACTTCATTAAAAATATTCGAAAAACAGAAAAAATAAGTATACATAAAACTGAAATTGAGGACTTATGGATCGATTTTATCAGAAAACTTTTTTATTTTCTGTATATAAAATCCTATAAATTATATAATCAAAAGATGGTTTTTCGTACCTATATTGATGTCGATTCTTTTGTCACCGAATTCAACATTCCTTTTGAATGGAACTTTGTATAAATAATTTCCGGCCTTATCTTGCCCAACACTGGTCACTGTATCTCCTGGGTGTGCAATTTTTGAAAAACCAACTTGTTTAGTCAGGGCAATCGTGATAGTATCTTCGTTCATAAACCATAGTGTATTAACACTTTGAAACGTGAAGTTTATTCGGATATTAAAGCAATTCCTGCAAACCCAAGAGTTTGTTCGAGACAAATGCTTTGTGATTTCTTGGCATTTTCCTGTCTTGTCATTTTTGCAGGTGAGCTTCTGAAGTTCAATTTATAAAGGGAATTTTGATAAAAATTGATTTTCTTCCGATTTATAAAATCGAGAAAGTTTTGAATTCAAAGGTTCCTAATTTTGAAAAATATAAATTCGTGAGTATTTTCAGAAATTTAAATCTGGTATATTTTTTAAAACTTTGTAGAGAATTATGACCAAATCGGGATATTCCAGGTCCACCTTTGAGTATAAAAATCGAAAATGTAAATTTCGTCGGTTTTTGCTCAATGAAAAATAGTTTTATGTCAAATGTTGAAAATTTTCAACGCCTCTATTTTCGTTAATACGGGTTGAATTTCAAATTCAAGATATTTGACGATAAGAAAGAAAAAATCGGCAAAAAAACATCAAAATCGACGAAAAGAATTAGTGAGTAGAATTCTTTTATGCGTTTTTTCGATGAATTTTCGTTTTATTATGAATACAGTTTCAGATTTCTCAACGTGGTTTAAGTTGCAAATTGAAACTTCCGGTAAACATTTATAAATTCGCTTATTAAATTAAAAAAACTTAATAGAATGTTAGTTATGGTCTTTGGCCAGTGTCTTCCAAAAAATATTAGTCATTATGAAAATATAATTTTTTGTTCAGTTTTAAGAATGTGCTTATTGCGAGATACTGACTTACTATTAATCATGCCAGATTAATCATTAACTCCCTGTTTCCTGCTCAAGGTAGTCGGTGCATTTTGATAACTATTTCACTTTTTCAATTTTTTTTGTGTTGATGAGAAACTTTTTGCCACTTTGAAATTTTCGAATAAAAACTATTTCGAACACAAGTTTTCACTTTTCAGCTTATTTTGTGTAATCTGAATTTCTTAAAATTGATTATTTTTACTTTATAAATCGTCTTTTGAAAAAACACTCGAAAAACTAGCGTTTTGCTCCATGGTTCCTAAATAACAGTAAAATTTATAATTTTTTATTTGTTACTTAGGAACCCTAAAATGCGTTTTCGATCACCGACTTTGGATCGTGTAAAAAGACTGAAAAAAAAGAAATTTTACCACATCGAAAGAAATATTTTACTGCATTAGTTAAATGATATAAATTCTAAACGCTGGATGGGTCAGCTTATCAATTCCGCAAGTTTGAGTGTGATAAAATCTTTTTTAATTCCGGATAATCAGGGCCTTGGAGTATTTCTAGCGATCCGTAGTTCCGTTTGAAAAAGTATGATTCAGAGTATTAACAAGAGCTAAGAAACAAAACGAAGACATATTTAAATATAGTGAAATTCGCCATTCCCAATATTTTCAGCTGAGGAATTCAGAAAAATAAGTTTTAAGAATTTTGAATACGAAATCGGGAAAATTTTCGATATATTTCCGAAGAGTTTCGACCGAAAATCCCAAAAAAATGTCATATGATTTTTAAAATAGCATATAAAAAATATGTGGTCACCTACGCGAAGAGTTATAGTGGCCATTCAGAAGAGTTTCTTTTGTTGATTTAAAACAAATACTGTGAAAAAAATTTGAAAAAAAAATAGGGCATTTTTCCATACTGTTCGAAAGTGTTTTCAAAAATTTCTCATAATTTGTCGAATTCGAAAAGTTTAATTCGAACTCAAAATTTTCTAAAAAAGCAGGAATTCGAAAATTCTGTAGTAACAAAAGTTGCCTGGAGTATAAAAAATTCAGTAAAAATTTCTTCATCAAGAGCCCATATCCGTATCTGTCAAAATGCAACGACCCCTTAAGTATCTAAGCAAAATTTCTTGTTTACCGGGCAAATATGTGAAATTCTATCGATTTACAATTCAACACGTACAATTTGGAATTTTAAAACCAAAAAATTTAAATTCACCTACAATTTATGTACGTACTGCTGCTCCTGTAATTATTCTGGGCTTGAGTTTGATGCTAATGTTAATCGATCTTGACCATGATCGAAGGTCGACCAATCCGCATAAAACAGAATTGAAAAATCGTTTCGTTCAATTTTTGTTTTTCAAAAAGCTAGTTGTGCTCAACTACGTAATGCTAAACACCGCTCATTACTCGCTACTGAGCATTATATTGACTTTCAAAACCAGAGGTCGGCACAATCGGATCGGTGGATCGGGATCGAATCGGTTTCCGATCCTGATCCGATCCAATGTTTTCAAAAGGCGACCGATCCGATCCAATATTTTCAAAAGTCGACCGATCCGATCCAATTTTTGTACAAACCGAAAAATTTAAGATGACCGATCCGATCCAAAAAAAATTTCAGATGTGCCGACCTCTGTTTAAAACTCTCGAGACATAAAACCAGCATTCTACATTACTTGTTTATCTGACTTCTCAAACACTGTGTTTTTGAACAAAAACTAACGTATATTGTCCTATATATATATTGTCAATAATCTTTGTTGTAAACTCTTGAACAAATTTATGTGCCCACAACTTACCCCAGCGGAAACAGATAAATATAAAAATGATAATATGAAGAGCATTTCCTCAATTTGTAATGATTTAATCAGTCTTGAATACGTTTTATATGTAGAGACTCGTACTTGGCTTTTGGCACTGGAGGAGCGGTGATGGTGCGCGTGATTTGGTGGTTCCTGGAGCTACTGTGCCGAGTAAGGTTACGCCATTTGTAATACCAGTGTTTTGAAACTTTTAATGTGAATACGTTATGCAACTATACACATAAACAGTTTGGACATACATATCCCTTAACAACTTTTGTTAATATCCGGCCCTACAACTTAAAAACACACTACTTTTGCTAATCAGGCCAGGATATTGACAAAAATGTGATAAGGAGATATTACCAGGTTGAAGAATCATCTGATTGTATTGTGATACACAGGCCCGTTGGGACGAGGGATCGGTTATCAAACCTAAAATTCATCCGCCTTATTTTATGATAAGTACTTCAATTAATGAGGTAATTCGTCTGAGCAGGGGTCGGCCATCGGAAAAATTTTTGATCGGATCGGGCCTTAATTTTTTGATCGGATCGGATCGGATCGGTCGCCTCAAATTTTTTTTAGATCGGATCGTCGCCTCAAATGTTTTTTGGATCGGATCGGTCCGCTCAAATTTTTTTTCGAATCGGATCGTTATCGGATCGGTTGGCTCGTGAAAAATTGGATCGGATCGGGATCGGCATCAGTCGCCTTTTGAAAAAATCTGGATCGGTATTTCTAATTGGTCGCCTTTTGAAAAGATGGATCGGGATCGGATCGGCGCCTTTGAAAAGATTGGATCGGATTCGGGATCGGCTCGCCTTTTTGAAACCAAAATGAAATCGATCGGAATCGGATCGGAAACCGATCTCATCCCGATCCGATTGTGCCGACCCCTGGTTCTGAGAACTAAAATTCCAAAATAATTCGACAGAAAAGGTATTAATTTTGAGCATGCACGTCAGAAAACTCCATAATTCTAAAGAATTAAGTAAAAAATTGATTTAAAAAAAATAAGGCGGAAGATTTTTATGCGGATCACCGTTTAGGAGGTTACCTTGAGGAGGTTAAATTAAACTGATGACAATACTGTATTGAGATGAATCCAATTCTGTGAAAAATTATTGATTTTGAAAAGCATAGAAGTGATCGGTTTAAGAAAAATGTTAAATATTTCATTATGAAATTGATCATCAAGTAGTGGCCATTTGCGACTAAAAACCTCTTTTCATGATCAAAAGGAATTGTTGAATGTAATGAGTTTTTGCAATTTTTAAGGTTTTTTCGGTTTTCTGCTTGAAACTCCAATTGTTTTTGTCTGAAGATAGGGCAACTTTGATTGTGCATGCCTAAATCGGATTTTTCACTGAGATGTTGGCCACATCAAATAATAAGTGATCGGCCAGTTTGGCCAATGTAGAAATGTTTGCATGGGCAGTCAAACCGGTAAACACTTTCACAGATTTTAGGTTTCGGTTGAGGCCTTCGCTTGGCGAAAGATAAGCTGGTTTATTATTATAGTTAAAACAAACAGTGAAAGTTTAAGAGGTCGCTCAGTTTTTTTATTTTTCGAAAATTGGTTTATGTTATAGTCTACTAGACTTGGACGATATGAATTTTGGTTTAAAACCTCTTTCATCTCCTCAAGACTTTCTGAAAATTATTCATGCGTGCTACAGGCATTTGTCTCTCAATGAAAAGTTGTCATAATTCAGTTTCAAATTTGGCGAATCATTAAATCTGAAAAAATCAAAAGCATTGGTTCAAAAAGTTCAATATCGACAAACAGCGTCATACATGACGCACTCAATAAAAATTACAGCCAATCAGGCGAAATTTAAAAATTACTTCCCATTCGATGTTCATCACCTCTTGAACTTTTCCCATTCTAAAAATTAGGTTCCTGGCATATCAACAGAAAAAGCCTTAGATCAAAATGTCGGAGAAACACTTTTTTTTCAGCTCATTTCACCAGATTGTTGAGCTCTTAGGCAAAAATCAAACAAACTTCCCATTCACTAAAACTTCAGCCAATTTTTCGAATTCTAACCAAATCTCAGAACTTTCCGATGTTAGCTCTAGGATCCCTGTTTTATTGAAAAAAGCTGAGAATCTCGTGCTAAACCGCGGTTAACCAAGTGGTTGGGGCAAGTGGTACTAAAATGTCAAATGGAATCGCGAGATAAAGGATAAATCTTTGCATGTTATGATTCAGAAAGTTCTAGTCTGTATCTTTCTAGCCGTACGTAGGGTCTCAAATGTCAAAATTTACTGGCACAACTCCCTTGAGCCTTTCCAGCCTATACAACCCTCTTAAGGGTATAAAAGATACTGTATGTCGTTCTTTTTTCTACATATTCATGATGATATATCAGCCAAACAATGCTTCAAGGATATAATTCAGATGAGCCAGTTCGAAGAATTAGTCTTGAACTTTCGTGAAAATGTGAGAAAATATTTTTGTTTGCATACACTCCTTGAAACCTACGCGGTACAACAAGACATAAATTAAAACTAAAAATCTATCTCGTCCCAGGTTTAATAATAAAATTTACCTTAATTTTAACATAACCTGTATAATAAGTCTGCAGAACTTCATACGATTGTTTATGTGGATAATTGCTATATTTATTTTAAGATTTGCAAAAAACCAACGGTTTTCGGAAATTTTTTATCAGAAAATCTATCTCCTCCTTGGTTTTGATTCGAAATTTGCTCAAATTTTTGCAATAGCTACGTCAAAACAAAGAAAAACTTCATACAAGCGTATTTGTTTAATTTCGACCAAAAATTTAAATTTTTCAAGGTCACATGAGCAAATTTTCGAAAAAAAGGAATTTTCAACAATTCAAAGTAACACTTAAAAAAAGATGGCTGACGTCAACCCGATATTTTGTGGTTTTGTGGTCAAATTGACACAAACATAAGTATTTAATTAAAGTTAAAAAAAAATACTTTAAAAAAAAGAGCGCAAAAATTTCAAATAATTTTTTTAATTTTGATTGTTCTTTGCTTACCAAACATTAAAGATTGATTTAATGCACTTTTATGACATAACAACTGCAGAAAATGTAGGAACCACCATACCTTTAAGGGAGATATGGGACTTTGATTTGATAAAGAGCTTAAGGGCATTAAAAATGCTCCAAATTAATTCTGGGTGTTAACATAGTTCTTTATTCAAAATTTTCATATTTTTTTGAATTTTTATCAAGTATTTTCTCAGAAATAAAGTTAAAAAATAACGTTTGCTTTAATTTGACGACCAAAAGCTCATTTTATCTTCTTGCCATAAGCCAACTTTCTGATCAGTGTTTTTGGGGCTTTCTTTTGAAATAACGTTCAAAAATATCGAAGCACATTTGTTTTCGAAAATTTTCTCACGTGACCATCAAAATGTTTTCTTAATAATATTTTTCGAATCCGAGTGACCAAAATAGAACCTCCAAGACGGTTTTTGTTGGGAAATCTCGACTGTCTCTTCATCTCACTTTCGCATCACATGATTCGAATAGTATTAAAACTTCTTTGGTTTATATAGAATATATTTGGGCCATAAGGGCTGAATCTAGTCATAGGGCTGACGTGCTGGTAGTAATGCTAATTAAGCATTATTGCACAGCACAGTATTTCGGATTGTAATCAACAAATTCAGATGAGCTTGCGCTTCCATCTTATAAATGCTCTCAAGAATACGCAGTAAAAATTTGAGCCAATTTTAAAATTCATTCTCGGAGGAGATGGATTTTTAAGGTCATATAAGGATCAAAAATAGCAAAACTTTGAAATTCGTGGTTTTCATGAATTCAAGAAATCTTGTTACGAAATTTCAAAAATGCTTTTTCAGCGATTTTTCAGTTAAGATTTTCTTCTGTCTTCGGTAAAACAGGATAATTTTCATTTGAAAACTCTATCCGAAAAATATTTATTATGTGAAAGTATTCGTTGAAAGCAATAGACCCATCGCACGAGATATCGCAGTAAAGCAGATAATTCTGAGCTAAACCTGGATGTTGATAATGTCACTACAGTAGAGTATTCGAACAATTTGATCATTGCACAATTTCTTTTAAGTTACTGATAGCAAATTATGGGGCAAATAAATAATCAGTGATATTAAATCAGCCACAAGATTGTGTGATAAATGCCAAGTATTTATTTTCTAAAACAAACCCGAGAATCACAATTAGGATTGAGTCATTTAGGTTCGATTCAAAGAATTTGAATTGATTAATTAAATGCAATTGAATTCTAAACTGCCGAAAATTATACCGAGATCGTTTGATGCATTACAGAGTTGATAGATGATTTGAGATTGAAAATAATTTGAAATCGTGATCATCGGAGTTTCGACAAAAATAAAAATTCAGTTGTTTTTTTTGTCTGCGAAAGCTTTAAATAATTGAAGTGGGGAGTGTCACCAAAAAATGATTAGTCCTGAGGTCTTCGCAAATATAAGTCCATCGACCGAGGAAGTCGTCAAAAAAGTTAAGTTTGGTGATTTTGATTTAAACAAGGATCTAACAGTTAAATACCGTTTTAATACATTTCAAACTTTGTCAGTTTCATATGTTTCAAACTTGGCCTTAAAATTATTATCTTAAATTTTAATGCGTGATTTTTTTTTTAATTGTAAAATACCGTATATCATCTATAAAACCTCATACATCTCAACCCGCTGATAAATCATAGCCAAAAGATTCACTTTTCAGAATTTATTAGGCTGGTGCTCAACTGAATTCACCGGTTGGTTCAAGATTGTATAAAAACTAATTATTTTTCTAAAATATTACGAACAACTTTTCTTGAAATTTGCATAAATCGAGAAATTTCTAAAAATCGTCGCTCGGGGGCTGCTCATGTACTTTCCGGTTAATTTGAGCAATAAATTATTGTTATAACTTGAAAACTCAGGGAGGAGATACATTCGTAAAGATCATTCCGTAAATTTTGTGAGCTCGTTTCTGATAAGACGAGCCATCTGTCACACTCATTTTCTTTAGGATGTAGGATTTTTGTTAAATTTGCTCGATTGGTCATTGAAAACCTGGATTTTCACCAAATTTTTGACTTAAAACGAATTTTGAAAAACGATTAGTAACAAGTTTGCTAGTAGTTTATGATTAAAAAATCTGAAAATAATTTTTCTATCTTAAAAACTCCCTAACGAGTTTGACATTCTTCTTAATCTGGGAATTTCGTTCAAATATTTCAAAATCTTTAACAAGTGGATTTAACAGTGTTTGGTTTTACTGATATTTGGCCACTAAAATCGAAAATCGCCTTTTTTCATGATGAGTACCCTTTTAGGGTATGGACCATACCGTATTGTGGTTTTTTAATTTGACCTATTCCCGATTAAACATTAGCCAAACAAAGCTTCAAGGGTAATATTCAGATCAGCCAGTTTGTAGAAATAGATTGTAACTTGCGTGAAAAATGTGCAAAAACTTTGATATACATACACTCTGTGACACATAAGCACCACAAGAAGACATAAATCAAAACGTAAAATTTATCTCCTCCCAGGTTTTATCATAAAATGAACCTACTAGAATATTTTCAAATTTCAACCATTTTTAGCGTTTTGGTACTCACTATCATTTGTTAACACCCTGAATTAATTCAGAGCATTTTTAATTGCCAATCCTTTATTTGAAATAGTTAACGTGATAAAGAGCAAAATGTGGGAACATCTGAGAATTTCTTAACATACCTTATGACAGACTACGGTAGGTACGGCTAAACGTTTTTTACTTATCATTCCTGGAAATATTTTCAAATTGCAGCCAGTAAAAAAATATAACCTTTGGTCATTACAAAACCTTTTTAAAAATAAGCAATTTATTCAGAAGATAATACTTTTCTTGAAGTTACTTGACTTTTGAATTCACTCAAAAAATTCTACATGAAAAATTTTACATAAAAACATTCTACATGATAAAATTCTACATGAAAAAATTCTACATGAAAAAATTCCACAGGAAAAACTTTTACATGAAAAAATCCTACATGAAAAAATCCTACATGAAACAATTCCACATGAAAAAATTTCATCGATATCGAAGTTATAGTTTATACAAAATGTTGAAACTAAAAATTTATGTTTGCACACAATAATCTGACATTCAATTAGAATTGTTAAATAAAAAACTGTTGCAAACATCTTTTAAAGCATAAACAACAAGGTTAAAATGGCAGCAAAAAATTGCCTAGTACTCTTTCAGGAAGAGGATAGGCGATTTCATTATGCGTTGGCAGCTAATTGCCCATCTGGTTCCTCACCGAGTACAGTGTCACAGAGTTCTAAAAAACTGTCATATTGTTTTTTACTCCGTTATTCATTCTTCATGGGATGTTAATTACGGGGGCTCCTGGTCAGTTTTTACTAGTTTCTAAGCCAATTTTTTTATTAAATCCGGCTTGAAAAACAACTCATCCGATATCATTCTTAGATAGCTCAAACTGAGCACATATATTTTGTGAAAGATAAAATAAAATAATAAGTTCATCGGATCAATTTAATTTATCTTTTTTCTTAGATTACTGAAATTGTTAAATTACAAGTTTTCTAAAAAGTAATGGTTACAATCGTCGGATTCGGACCAATTTTTTTAATTCAATTATTGACCAGATATTTGTGCTCTGTTTAAGCTATCTAAGGATTCAATCGGATGAGTCGTTAGCAAAAGCTGAATTGAATAACAATTTTTAGCTAAAAATATAGTGAAAAAGGACCAGGAGCCCCCCGTAATCGATATAGACAGAGATGCTTTAGCACCTTTTAGAGATTAATCTTTTTTTTGTTTTCCTAAGAAATGTTTCATCCGAATCCGTTCAGCCGGACAAAGCCTTGCAAATTCCAAAAATCACTAACACCACCCTCTTACTTGTATCCGGATTTTGTATTTAAATAAGTGTCACACAGCTATAATAACACATAAATCTGCTTGCTTTTATAGATTATCAGTTAGCTTTCAGAATAATTTATCCAGGCTTTTATTTTTGTTAGTTCTTTTCGTTCTGTTAATTATTTAAGTTCAATCTGACGAAATCATGATACGATGCCATTGGCACGTTTTTGAAACCAAGAAAGAGCTCAAAATTTTTTCGGGCTCAAAATTTTTCTGATCGGATCGGCTCGGACCCAAGCTGGGAAAAAATGTGATCGGATCGGGAGCCCGATTTGAAATTTGCTGATCAGATCGGATGACCTCCCCTGCTTGAAACAAATTACCTCAAATATTCATGTTCAATTTGAAACTCTATTAAATTTATTTAGTATTTGCAATAAGCTCATCACATATTTTGGTTAATTCATGATTTTCAATTTCTTTGTGGTTTAATTTCGCCTGTAACGATTGGTTTGTGACATGTGATCGCTTCAATTCAGCTTGTAATGAGATTATTTCATTATTGTATTTTCCATCAACACCATCCATTTCATTGTTTGCCCTGAAGATATAAGAATTGAAAAAATTAATGAATGCAAACGTATTTTCATCAACAATATGGTTTATGAGTATTTCAATATCCCCTATTCACACTTTTGTGAATATCCCGGCCCTGATGAGGAAACGTAGTGTGTTTTTAAGTGGTTGGGCCGGGATATTCACAAAAGTGTGAATACGGGATAGAATCTTTATCGAGAAAGATATTAGTGTGGTGTGAAAAAAGGATTTTAAGCGATTAGGGAGAGTAAAAACCGCCTGTAGGCCTTACAGGTACGGTTAGTTCGCCGTCTAATATCCCTTTGTCACTTTTGGGTTAGAATGCGTAGCCACAACGTTAAAATCACACGTTAAAAAGAGTGGTGGCTACGCATTCTGACCAAAAAGTGATAAAGGGATATATTCTTGCAAGATTTGTGTTCTCTTTCTCTGAGGATATGTTTAGGACAAACGCGCAAAAATCAGCTATCCGATAAAGAGTCCTATAAACTTAAAACTTCAGAGCCTGAGGCAGTTTTCAACGCTGAACATTTTTGTCAAAATTATTTTTTCCGGTGCCATTTCAGGTGCTACATTGTCTTAAATTTCAAAATTTATGAAATGTCAATCTGGAGCACAATTTTACGCTGAAGAAATTTGATATTTTAATACACCTTAATGTACCTTAATTCTCAAAAGTCCGAATACCGGTTTTGCGCACCTTAACCAGCGAAACCTTGTTATTAGAGCAAAAAACAAATTTTAGCATCAAAAATGGTTCCCTACTAGCCGTCCACGTCCATATATAAGCTATATATGTACTAGCTATATATGTACTAAAGTGGTGCTGTAGGGCTAGTAGGGATGTGGGGCTAGTGGTGTGGTGGGGCTTTCGCGCAGTAGATCGCGTGGTGTAGTATCGCTGTAGTACTATAAGAGTGTAGTACCTTTTGTCTTTAATTTTTAGATTTATACATCTGTAGGACTCTTTTATCGAGTACCTACAGTGTAGGTCCTACACCTTTCATCATTATTTACTTTTCAACAACATAAAGGGATAGTTCAGTTATTTTTGCTATTATAAATAAATTTTTGGGAATTTTTAAAATGTTATTTTTAAACGCCATCTTAATATAAGTTTGAGTTAATTTTGAGCAGCTCAAGTGGTATTAACCTAATGATTCAGGATAAATGATCCTTTCCCTTGGCGGGGAACGTAGATAATTTCTGATTTGGTCAAGTACATTATATACGTTAAGGTGCATTTTGACAGATTTGAACTTTTTTCATTTTTTTTTCTCTTGATGGGAAACTTTTTGCCACTACACAATTCTCAGATAAAAACATTTTCGAACACAAGTTGACACTTTTCAGCTAACTTTGTATAATATTAATTTTTTCAGATTGATTATTTTTAGTTAATAAATTTTTTTTTGAAAAAACACTAAAAAACGCGCGTTTCGCTCCATGGTTTTCTAAATGACAGTAAAATTTATTATTTTTATTTGTTACTCACGAGCCCTGAAATACGCTTTCGACCACCGACTCCGATTTATTAAATTTCATTTTATACGATTTCAACGTCAAAATCGAAAACTTAAATTTGTGAAAAAAGACGGAAAAACCGAAATTTTACCACATCGAAAAAAATATTTTTCTGCATGAGTTAAATAAAATAAATTGAGAACGGTGAATGGGTCGGCTTATCAATTCGGCAAGTTTGATTTTGATAAAAATTATTTAATTCTGGATAATGAGGGCCTTGGAGTATTTCTGCCGATCCGTAGTTACGTTTGAAAAAGTATGACTCAAAGTTTTAACAAAAGCAAAGAAACAAAAAAAACATATTTTAATATAGTGAAAAAAATCATTTTCAAAATTTTTAGCTAAAAATTCCAAAAAAATTAGTTTGAAAATTTACGAACAAGAAATAAGAAAAATTTTCAAAATATTTCTTATAATTTCTGACCAAAAATCACTGAATCATGTCATATGGTTTTTTAAAGAGCATATGAAAAATATTTGGTCTACTAGTCGAAAAGTTACGTTGAATTTGAAACTGATCTACCTTCCTCGTAATAGGATATATCGAAAAAAAATTTTTGAACGAAAAATAAAGCATTTTTTATAATGTTCGGAACTTTATCGAAAATTTCTTATAATTTTTCGAATTCGAAAAGTTGAATGAGAACTCAAAATTTTCTTAAAAAGCCATAATGCAAAAATTGGCTAGTTACAAAAGTTGCCTGGATTATGTAACATCACTTTGATTGTATATGGAGAAGAATATTTTAATCTAGTGAAAATTTTTTCATCAAGAGCCCATATCAGTATCTGTCGAAATGCACCAAAGCCCTTAAGTAGTACTAATGTACTAGATCAAATTAGAAAATATCTACCTTTCTCGTTAAGGGATATAGTCAGAAATGTGCAATCATTTTTTTAATTTTGCGACTATGGATAAAATAGAATAAATGATCATGTGACTGCCCTGAAATTTTGACTTGACACATTATTTCAAATGTTCAATTAGATAGATGTTTCGAAAATTCAACCAAAACTCAGTGACACGTTATTTTCTTGGATATAGCAGTTTGCATCATTGATTGTGAAGCGTTTAAACTAGGCGTAGTTTTTACGTTTTATACGCTTCACAATAAAGATAAATGAACGAACACCACATTTATCGGAAATGTTACAGATATAATCAGGGTCTGTTTTTAAAAATATTTTTAATGCCTACAAATTATCCGAGAAAATCATGTAATCTCTCAAACCTTATCAATGATGAGTTATCAGAATCCGTTCATTCAAGTTAACCTTGATCCGTGAAATAAGACTTCATTTTAAAACGCTATGTTTGTTACGTAAATATTAATGTTGTAATTTAGATCGTGTCCTTTATGAGAGCATTTTGAACGTTTCGATGGGTACCTTCGGGCAAAACCATGAGATCAGTAAAGATTTTATGTATAGGTATTTTTTTTAATTTTTGAGTAAGGTAGTATCGAATTTCATGGCATTTCGAAATTTCCAAATCATAATAAAAATTTACAATTTCCTAATTTTGATTTCGGAAATTAACTCAATTTTAAGTTTTATCCGAACAACTTATCCGATTATATCGGACTAATTTATTTTATCCTCCTATATTCGAGCTTTTTAAGAATGTTATCGGATAGTTTGTTTTTAAAAGCCGAATTATTTTAAAATTTTGGCCAAAAATCTGGCAGATAAGGACCAGGAAGTCGCGTAATCGATATGTTAATGTATGTACTATACGTAGGTTTTGGACCAAGAGAACCATGGGTGCAACTTAAAGTTTTCATCCGTGTTAATAACCGGTTTTTAATATGGCGAATGATGTTTTGGACAATATCATATCAAAAGACCTTCACAGCGACATGCACCTCCTTAATAAAGTTTTTCATCCAGAAAACTCACCTTTTCACAACTTCTTGCGATGACTTTTCTAGCGCAATATATCTTTCTTGCTCTTCTTTCAATCTATAATGATAATTCTGCGAGGTTTGCTCCAGTTTTTGTTGATTTTGATGCATGTTTGATAAAATATCTCTCATTCTTGTAAATCGTCCATGAAGTTCATTAAATGATTTGTCCATAGAACTAACATCATCTTGAAGATTATCTCGCTCATCTATCAGATGAGACAATTGATTATCCTTAAATTAATTTTAAAAACAATTTCAAAAATTAATTTCCCGACTGTTTTATTTCGATTCAAGTTCATTTTCGTATATTTGTGGCTTTAAGGCCGATTTTCGAAATTGCCAGTGGGTTTGACAATTTAGCCCTTAACTCTTGGAGGCTCCAACACCACTTAAGTGGTGCGACTTTGAGAGCTTATTACGGGAAAAGTAAAAGTGCTTGCAACTTTATTGTACTCTAGTCCTCGAGATTAGGGATAGACTTAAACTCTAATAGTATGTCATTCATATTTTGACTTTATTAACCCTTTAAAAAAGTAAAATTTACAAATTGAGCTTCAACCTACGCAATTCGTTTGTGAGAAAGTGGCGGACGTCAGAAAAAAAATTAATTATGGAAAAGATTAGGAATTAAATATTCTAAAAAGCGACTTCCTCAGAAATAACCTGCACTTCTCCGTCTTTAATATACAGGTGTTTTCCGGAAAAATAACCTGACCTACCCAATTTATCGAAATCATTTTTAAATAAATCAAAATTCACTAAGAGCCGTCAGGACAAAAATTTAGAATGCAGCAGTTTTAGAAGATTTTTTTCTAAAAAGTGAATGATTCAAAAGTAACCTGAAATTTTTGGTATTTTATCTACAGGTGTTTTTTAAAATTATCCGGAGCCTCCAAGGTTTAATTAACTTCTGGCTTTAAACATTCTCTAACTGAGGAAAAAAACTGTACTTTTATGATCGAGAATTTATACGAACCAAAATTTTATAAAAGCCCGAAACGGCAGAATTGCAACGAAAAACTCTTTGAAAATGTAATTATTTTATACATTTTCGAAGATTTCCTCGAATTATCATGGTTTTTGATAACGAGTACAAGTTGAATAAATTTTCGATTTTTACATTTTACCCTTGTGAGCACAGAGCCACAATTGTGGCTCCAGCATACCTAAAAATCATCGAAAAAAGACAAAAACTTGGATCGAGGAATCTTTTGTTTCAAATTCATTATAAGAATTTAGATTTGGTTTCAAGAAATAATTGAATTTTTCTTCGAATGTTTTGTTCCGGCATTACGGGGAGTTGATTTATCAGGATTTTAGCCTATGTTTCACTTCCGTAAAAATTATTTCGGAACTGGACATACAAATCAAATGTGAGATTAGCCAGTTTTTAGGAAAGTGTTTTGTGCATGCATAACAGTTAAAATAAACATTTATTGGTATCCATTATCTGCTTTTATCGAGAAAAATAAACATTTTTCATCGAAAAACATGATTTTTCAATCAAAATTTTTGACTTATTTATTAATAACTTTTGATTTATGAAATTAAAATCAAAGCGGACAAAACTCTAACGTAGGCCAGATTCTTGTGCATTGTTTTCGACAGAGATAAAAATTGTAGAGACAACTGTGACCGTTGTATCACGTGATATGGTATACACCTTGCTTTCTCACTAGTTTTTCTAGAACTCAAAATTAAAATTCTAGAATATGAAATGTCGAATGCAAAATATGACCTTTCAACTACCTTATGCAGACAAAATTAAAATTCCAACGCCTTAGCTTTCTGTGAACAACATTCAAAGTAGAGCCACATTGTGGCTCTGGTGCCTTGGCGGAACTTTTTATATGCTCACAAGGGTTAAGGATTTCAGATTCAAAAACAAAGCAATCATTAATTACTAGTTTCTTCTTCAAAAATGCTATAAAACTGCTGGCTGTTTATAATTTGGGTGATACAAAAATAAGAAAAAAAGCGAGATTAACTACAAAATTTGACAATTTTTATTCCAATGTAGCTTTCTTAGCAGAAGTAAGGTGAATCGCCCTTGATATTCGCTCCTGGTATGAGAACTGTAGATGCTATTTTGGATTCAAGAGATGTCACTCTAATGTTTTAAATGATATAACGGTTTCTCATATGCCTTGTGTGAATAATGTCATTTGAAAACAATGAAAAGTGCTTTGACTAACATTAAAAGATTTTTCATGAAAAATTGAATTAAGTTTTTTCGACTTTTGAGTGATTTGACTGTTTTCCGTAAACTTTGAGGGTAATAAATGATCATTTTTTAGGCATCAGAGCACCAGGTTAATATAATTATCTATAATTTTCAGTGAATACTCGCAACAATTCGAAGAAATAAAATTATGATGAAAATTATTTTGTGAAAAAATTTTAGTTTCTTTCGAAATCTCGAATTTTAATTTCAGGAACAGACGTTTAATCAGTGTTTTTAAATAAAGTACGTTTTTCGAGAGATAAGATGGCCGAAAAATTTGAAAAAAAATAATCTAATGGATTCAATCTATCAAAAATAGATTCACGAAATGTTTTAATTCTGATATATTTTTATCGTATAATACAGTAACTTGAGTCTATTCTTAGTTCTGTGCTAAGTTACACAAAAAAACAACAGGTGTAACAGCCTCAAACAACTTTTTATTAAAAATATCGGTCCTTACAGCGAATTTTAGAAATATTTTAAAATTTTTTGACGGTCCCAGCCACGGCGGGCATTTTCATTCTAAAATTGAAAAAAACATTTTTCTGTGTAAACTGAATTTGGAATGAAATATCAAAACAGGTCGGCTAATAGCCGACGCCTATATTATGAATATAATTCAAAAATTTATTTTTTCAACAAAAAGCACAGGAAAAACATTTTCGACAAAAAAATTTCTCCGTCTACTTGACTCAGACACTGCTTACATGATTCTGCTGAATCTGTCACGATTAAGTCACCCTCCTCATACGATTATGTTCGTTAAATAAATCTCCGTAAGTAAGATATTAAATTGAGAGCTTTCATAAAGACGTACATTATTTATAATGTGGTTGCATTAAAAAATAATTGTAAAAAAAAACGCCCGATTATTCATGATGGAAATATTATGCTCAAATTTACAAACAGCCTCACTTTGATAGTAAACATTT
Source organism: Oikopleura vanhoeffeni (assembly GCA_004367855.1). NCBI lineage: Eukaryota > Metazoa > Chordata > Appendicularia > Copelata > Oikopleuridae > Oikopleura > Oikopleura vanhoeffeni. The sequence continues at coordinate 409,972 of SCLH01000365.1, forward strand.
AAATGCGTGAGTCGTCCACTACTAGACAAAACATAACATCACGATTTCATAAAAAAAAACATACTAATTTATTTATCTACGTTTCGATTTATTATCATTCTCAAGATTAAGTTTTATTTAAGCTGCAGAGTTAACATATCAAAAACGCACAATGCTAGAATTTACGAAAAAAATAAAATTCCTCAACATGTGCTTCTTTTTCGCAACATTTTTCTTATAAAATGTACAATCAAATCATTTTGATAAGACTCTTAAATAATTTGAATGCCTAATGATCGAATTTTCATTTAAAGAAGGCCGCTGAGTTCTTATAAGAAAGGATTCAATATTTTCACGGTCTATTGTGTTTCTGAATCCCCATCCTATAATTTTAAATATGTTCTGAAATAAGTCAAATCTAGCTTTAAATAAAAAACTGCAAGAATAAATTGAAATTACATTTATTATTTCAAAAAGAGCGGTAATGATGTTAACAATTAAAATGATTATTCGTCTTTTCAGAGGTCAAATAAATTGTTAATTCTATTCTTACGGGGTGGTGTTAGTGGTTTTTGGGATTTCAGAGACTTCGTACGGTTATACAAATGCAGACTGGACATTTTTGAAATATACGCTGTTCCGTAACGGAACTTCCGTTAGACAATTTAGTACCACTCTCACCAACCATCTGGTTAACTGCGGTTAAACACTAGTCCCTCAGCTTTTTTCAAAGAAACAAGGACCCTAGAGCTTATATCCCCTTTATCACTTTATATCCCTTTATCACTTTTTGGTTAGAATGCGTAGCCACAACGTTAAAATCACACGTTAAAAGGAGTAGTGGCGACGCATTCTAACCAAAAAGTGATAAAGGGATATCGGAAAGTTTTGAGGTTTGTTGAGAATCTGGAAAATTGTCTGAATTTGAGTGAATCAGTTCCGTTTTTTTCGATTTTTGCCTCAGGAGTCTTCAATCGTGTTGAATTTGCCGCAGAAAGGTGTTTTTTCGACGTTTTGATAAAAGGCGTTTTCTGTGGAAATGCAAAAAACGTCCAATAAATTGTTGATTCTATTCTTAAGGGGATTGTTCATGCTGGAAAGGCTTCTTCGAAGGCTCATAAGTTTTTATTCCTTCATAACAATCTTATAAAAATCTCAGGAATAGTAGTTCGTAATCTCTGGAACACATTTTATTTCTGACTTTTTTATAGCATGTTCGACCAACCAGTATATTGAGGTAACCGCGAGCAAAATTTTTTTTTGAAAGTCCTATTTCTTTTTCTCCTTATTTGAAAACAACGTCATTTTCGGAATGTAACAAGCCCAAAGGGTGGTGAGCAAGATATTGCAAGCATTTTTTGAATGTCGCTGTAAATCGATGAAAAAGTGCGGAAAATCGAAAATTTTGAATATAAAAGTGAGAATTAGACAATGTAAATGCCGCCAAAAATTCCTTGGGTACGGTTTGCTGGAACCGTTATTAGCAACTATGGTCTGATTTTGAACACAGCGGATTCTAAAGAAACCATAAACTTTTTCATCAAAATTATTTTGTTGATCTCTAGCACCGTTTCTGTTCAAAATCAGACCATAGTTGCTAATACCGTTTCCAGCAAACCGTACCAAGGAAATCTTTTGGTGGCATTTAAATTGTCTAATTCTCACTTTCATATTCAAAATTTTCGATTTCGCGCAGTTTTTTCGATTTACAAGCAATTTACAGCGGAATTCAAAAAATGCTTGCAACATCTTGCTTATCAACCCTCGGGCTTGTTACATTCCGTAAATGACGTTGTTTTGAAATAAGGCGAAAAAGAAATAGGACTTTTTTAAAAAAAAATTGGTCGCGGTTCACTCAATTTACCGGCTGGTCAAACATGCTATGAAAAAAATTAGAAGTTAAAACTGTCCCAGAGATTACGAACTACTATTCCTGAGATTTTTATAAGATTGTTATGATGGAATAAAAAGTTATGAGCCTTCGAAAAAGCCTTTCCAGCATTGACAACCCCCTTAGAACAGGCGAAATTCGTGCCTGGTGCACTGCCTGATTACCAACTGAATAAAAATTAAAAAAAAACAGAAAATTCGAACAAGATAAAAACTTCAAAAATCTGATTGATCGCGAAATAAACGAAATAATTTTTCATTAATTCTCTGGAACTTATTTTATGCGGCAATTTGTATTGTTATAATAACTTGTAATAAACGTTAACGAGCACTTTCTATTTTGTATCTTGCGGGGGTACTGGTCGCCGATTTATTGGGAGTAATGACTCGTAAAATAAGTCATATCACTATAGACAACTATAAATATTCAAAATGAGTTAATTCTAAATCTACATAAATTAATTTGTATTCTAATTAAAATAAAAATAATTTGGCCTCCGAAAATCATCACTATATTTTTGTCGTATAAAATCATATCACCAAGAATAGATCAACAAAATAGCCATTTTGAATATTTCGCAAAGGAGGTAGTTTGGGTGTAATACGTGACGCAAAAACGCAATTGACGACCATTCTCCCCTTAAGACAGACCCCAAAAATTTTGATTATCAGTTATGCGGATGTAAAGAGTAAATTTAAAACTAACTTTTTGAAGCAGTTTCTTTTTATGTAGTGTTTCTAAGTCTATAAATAACTGTTCATACATTTTGCAAACTACTTTCATTCTTTCTAATTCTTCTCTGGAGTCATCTGCCGATATTTTAGCTTCTTTTCTTATAACGTCCATATCCTTGGTCGTATATCTCAAGTTTTCACCAGTCACTGAAGAAATAATTATTTTACGATTTTCAAAAGGAAACATTTATAAATTCTTAAGAGGTTTTGCAATATTCATAATATTATATTCTATTGATAATTTTTTGAATAGCTTTTAAATTGGCTTTTCAAACACACCTTGTGCTACCAATGTTCCCACATTTGTGTCTTTCAAGGTTATGATGTTATTTTCCTTTTCTGATAAAGTTTTCTTGGTTTCGATGTTTTTGATTTCTTCAGCTCGAGCCTAAAATAATAAGCAAATAAAATGATCAAAATAAGACTTTTTAAAATCAATTTTATTACCAATAAAACAAATTTCCGTCAGGGTCGACTAGCAAAATGTCTCGTCTTGCGGTTTTTCCAAAAAATAATATTTTTACTCTATAAACTATAAAGTCTATAGTATAGACATCATTCATATCGTTTTCAAATCAAACGGCCTGTCAGACGTTAATAGGGTGTTCACACCCTCCTCATTTCGATTTTTGGAAACGAATTATACGATTATTCGTGATTGAAGATAACTCAAACTAATGTCGAATATTTAAAAAAAATGGGAAAAATTGTTCCGAATCGGACCTTTTTTTCAAATTTTATAACAAATTGCAAAGGTTTGTAAACAAAAGAAACTGATCCAACCAATATCCCTTTATCACACTTTTGTAAATATCCCGGCCCTACTACTTAAAAAAACACTACGTTTGCTAATCAGGCCGGGATATTTACAAAAGTGTGATAAAGGGATATTGTTTGTTTGTTGGATATTTTAATAAATATGTGTGATGATTTGTGATGTCTAAGAACTCAATCAAATGAATTGTTTGCAAAAGTCGAAATGTTAACAATGTGGACACCCTATCAACAACTGCGAGGCACTTTGGTTGGTCAATATTTTTATCAAATAACTGACAGATCTCATGATGACAGAAAAGTTTATAAGCAAGTCAATTTTTAAGAGATAAATAGCCATCGATTCATAGTCAGTAAATTGAAATACTGTTTTTTCAAATACAAAAACAAGAATTTTGAAATATTTTTGTTCTTTGTTTTACCGGACTGTACATTTTCATGATACTGTCTATATCTGATCGCGAAGATCCATTCTCTTTAATTTTCCAATAAACCATATTTTTTTACTTCAGAAAGTTTGAATTTATATTGGTGAGAGTTAAATCATTATAACTAGATTTTGAAGCGTCGTAGCCATAGTAACTAATTTGTATATCCTCCTTAAAACCTTAAGAAAACAAAACAATTCACACTTGTGAAGAAAAGACTTCCTTGATCCATTCATGACGATTAATTATGGTAAAATTGGTCAGATTATTATAAAACAATGAAGTATTATGAATAAATTATATTTAATTATATAAACTCATTTTTTATCAACGTTTCGATTTCTTATCATTCTCAAGATTATATTTAACATTTTTATTGTGTTTTTATTTTACTAGTTTCGAATTATCAAATTCATTTTCAAGAGTTTAACAATACTAAAATAAGTTTTTAAGGTTTATAAGATCACAGAAACATTTTAATCTAGAACAAAATTTGGGCAAAAATGAGTAAAATTGGAAGTTTCTAAAAAGGCACTTAGGTCTTATAGCCTGTATAAATTAAATATAATTGTTGAAAAAATACATGAAATTTTGACTACTAAAGGTTGGAAGTTATCGAAAGGGTTAGACAAAATGTCTGGGCGGTTTTACGAATTTAGTTAAAAAATTAATTATACAGTATGTGATTTTTTTAATGTGTACAATGTCAATTCGCTGTCATGGAGACCTCGCCAATAAACTGTTTTGATGATGGTCAGTTTTGACAATTTGTTGTTTATCGCTGGCCAATCATCACGCACACTTGGTGAGAGTATCCATGACCGCACATTAAGAAAGTACAGGAGATAAAAAACAAACTGTATTAATAAGTCAATGCATTATAAGTTATTATTATTATCTATTCATTATATAATAAATATTTAATTTATTATCTTTTTTAACATTCATAGAATTAAATTGCAACGCTGCAACGTTTTGAAAACCTCCAAATAAATAAATAAGTAATAACCAAATTAAGAATGAATAAATCCGGCAAAACGCGTAGTTTTTTAAAATAAAAACATTGAANTAAGTAAAATTGGAAGTTTCTAAAAAGGCACTTAGGTCTTATAGACTATATAAAATAAATATAATTGTTGAAAAAATACAATAAATTTTGACTACTAAAGGTTGGAAGTTATCGCAAAGGTTCGACAAAATGTCTGGGCGGTTTTACGAATTTAGTGTAAAAATTAATTATACAGTATGTAATTTTGTTAATTTGTACAGTGTCAATTCGCTGTCATGGAGACCTCGCCAATAAACTGTTTTGATGATGGTCAGTTTTGACAATTTGTTGTTTATCGCTGGCCAATCATCACGCACACTTGGTGAGAGTATCCATGACCGCACATTTAGAAAGTACAGGAGATAAAAACAAACTGTATTAATAAGTCAATGCATTATAAGTTATTATTATTATCTATTCATTATATAATAAATATATAATTTATTATCTTTTTTAACAATCATTGAATTAAATTGCAACGCTGCAACGTTTTGAAAACCTCCAAAAAATTAATAAGTATTAACCAAATTAAGAATGAATAAATCCGGCAAAACGCGTAGTTTTTTAAAATAAAAACATTGAATTTTTTGAAAACCAATTGTGTCACCAAGCTTTTACGCAAGTTCTAGTTTAACACACTTTTATGAGATGGATAAGATTAAAATTTCCAAAATTTAACTATTTCATCATATTCACTTTTATTCTTATTATAAGTCAACGGTCAGAATTAATCTTGAAAAAATTGAAAAAAAATCAAGATTGTTTCAATATTTTAAGAATTTCTGAAATTTGACCAACCTTGAGTTTTTTTCTTCCAGTTTCATTTTCGACAGTTTCACTTTTGTAAAAATTCGCAAGTTTTAATTTGGCCATGGCAAAGACATCTAATTTTCCAGTGTCCTGATGTATTGATTCTGAAATCAACAATTATGGATCGGTTTTGAACCCTTTACTCGATCAAAAGTCGGCATTTTCACAAGGTAATTTATTTTCTTACATAATTAACGTGTAATTTTGATGAAAAAAAAGGCTGAAATTTGTATTCTGGCATTTATTTGTGAATTCGAACCGGTATATCAATAATTAATCATGCAAAATTATTATTTTTTCATTGTTTTTATTTCCAAATTATTCATGGAAACCGGCCAAATGATATGCAACCATGTCAAGTTAGTCTTAGATCAGAGTCTGAGTTTGATTTATTTTCTCTCATTCTGTTTTATTTTCAGCATCTAAAATGAGGTATACGGATGATGGTATACCGTATACCATTTTCATCGATAATTTTTTGGTCGATTTTTTTCCCCTATATTTTGCTATAAAAATTGCGTAAGCGTTAAAACTTTTTTTATGAACGAAAATTACAAACTTTGTCAGACGAACACTTTCATAATTCTATTGTAGTCAATGCGAAAATAAAATTTTCAAAACATTTGAATATATTGAAATCATTGAAATTTGCATTGGAAATAATGAATATTTTCCGCCTACACATTTCTCTATAGTTAAAGATCGGCTTTTTGAAAAAGTAGATCAAAATAATTATCGATGAAAATGGTATACCCCTTTAAAACAGACCATTATGAAAGCAAAATGCAGACTTTCGGTTTAAGAATTTTTCAAGGGTCATATGTAGGGAGCGAACCGGCAAACTTTTTGACTAAACCATAAAAGTTGAATTAAATTATTTGAGCTCACAGGGTGAATGTACTCATATGATATAAACGTGGTTTTTTGGGATGTTAAAGTAAAATTGAAAAAATTTACTCATTTTCTTATGGAAAATTTCCAGATGGCGCTAACAAGCGACTTAATGCGCGCAAAACAACCCTATTTTGAAAAACCAATAAAAATAAAAATCTAAATATATCGAAAGATGATCCAACTGCGCCTTTTACACACGCGTTCATAACTATCAGCCAGTGGTCCAATCAGAATAACTCCCGATTGTTCGACTTAATTCAGAATCCGGTTATTTCATTGGGTCACTGTCTCAAAGTTTATGACGCGCTGCCTGTGAAAAGACGCGCAGTAGCGATCAATCTTTCGATATAAAAAAGGAAGTTGCTAATCGAAAAAAATTTATTCCGAAATAATACTCATCGAATTTAAATTATTAGTGACCCGACTAATTTATTTAATTTTATTCCGATATAATTTCACAAACTACTGTATGTGGGTTTTTTTCCCACTTGTGACATGAAAATTGGTCAATTTTGGGTAATTAGGGCAATAAAAATGGTAATTAGGTGGATTATATTTTCGAACCCTTAACATCCGCTATAGCTTGGTTTTCAAAATAGTATCCATCTAGTTATTATTTTTAATCGGCCGTTATAACCAAAATGACAATTTTCAATTTGCAAGTAAAAAAACACATCCTGTACATATGTGTATTTGTCGATATATTGAATACAGTGGGTGAGACCAATGGGCAACACACGAGCTTTTCGAAAAAGTGTTGCCCATTGGTCTCACTGTTGCCCATTGGTC
>SCLH01000365.1:417517-434530 GCA_004367855.1 Oikopleura vanhoeffeni
AAAAATTTCAGAGTGTTGCCCATTGGTCTCATAGGGTCTGAAAAAATCAAATCTGCGAAAAAGTGTTGCCCATTGGTCTCACTGTTGCCCATTGGTCACTGTAGCCTATTGGTCTCACCCACTGTTTATAACTTTATTTTTACAAACCACTGTATTAACTTCCAGTCTTACTTTTTTCCACTGATATCTGGCGAGACAAGTTTTCTTTTAATTCTTCAGTTTCAAATTTCTCAAGTTTTTTAGTTATACTTTTAATATCCGCATCGTGCTCGTCTATTTTATCATCTGTGACGTCTAATGCATTGACCTTTAAATTATATTTTAACTTAAGAAGCCTTTTCAGCATTTTTTGATGATTTTACAATAAAAAAGGTCGTAAACTATTTCCTCACCTCATTTTCGGACTTTTTTGCATATAACGTTATTGATTGGTCATTGCTGAATGATTGATCTTTTTGCGAACTACCGATCCGATTCTTACATGTTTCATTTTTGGCTTCAATATCTTTATTATCGATTATTTGAGAATTCAGTGGCTTAAAAATAAAATAAGATGATTCGCAATCCTGCTCAAAGTTAAACTACGGGAACGGACGCCATGACTCGATCGGTCGTTTTATAAGTTCGCAGTCGACACACAAAATATATACTGATCGCGTTTTTTTATTTCTTCCTTAAAAACAACCATAAATGATAATTATTTGATTGTATCAAATTTATATCCCCAATTCAAACTTTTGTAAATATCCGGCCCTACTACTTAAAAACACACTACGTTTCCTAATCAGGGCCGGGATATTCACAAACGTGTGAATAAGGGATATTTTATTAATAAGTTATATAGAAAGGCGTATATACAGATTAATTATATGTAGCACCGGGATTCGAACTCGTGGACCGTGTGGTGCTGTGCTTACCAGCCGTGGTATAATATATATCCGCATCATATCCAGGGGTTGCGAGTTCAAATCCCGGTGCTACATATAGTTAATCTGTATAAACGTCTTTCTGTATAATTTATAAATGTTTAAAAAAGGGATATATGATGTATCATATATCCCTTTATCACTTTTTGATTAGAATGCGTAGCAACGTTAAAATCACACGTCAAAAGGAGTAGTGGCTACGCATTCTAACCAAAAAGTGATAAAGGGATATTGGTGAATTTCGAAAGTAAGTGGCAAAATTTCAGATCGTTTAAGGGGCCAAATTAGTCAGAATTGTCTTTTTGAGAAAACAAATCGCAAAAATTTCGACCGTTTAGGTAACTTAATTCACTTGAATTCACTCAATTCATTTGTGAGCCTTCAAAAATGAAATAAGGAAATACATTCGTTTTTGGATTTTTTGCCAGGGATCAGTAGAGAGCATGAAGCAAAAAAAGAGAAAATATTATTCAAAATACTAAAATTGACCATTTTTTTGGGCTACGAAGAAAATTTGTCAGACAGTATTTTAATTTTATATTATTTTAATGAGATGATAATTTTGTTTCCCTTATATTCAAAGTTTGAACTATTTATGCCGAACAATTTTTTTTCTTTTTTTTTCTAAATTTCATTTTTTTTCAAGAGAAATTATTTTTATTTTTTTCACTAAATTGTCATTTATGTATTTAATTTATTTGATAAACTTATTATCAGCTGCTTATTAACAGACACCTACAAAATCTCAACAAGGTTCACAAAAAATTTCTTGGTTGAGTATTATTTTTGTTTGTTATTTCATAACTCTATTGGGTTTTAGTTTGCTGACCTCTATCTGTGCCAAATTATCTTGATTGCTTGACTTAGGTTCTGAAACCAATGGTTTAGATTCCATTTTCTCTATTTCAGATTTCGCAAGTTTGAGTTCAAAATTTATACCATCGCTAATAGGTTCACTGTCATCAGATTTAATTTCACTATTTGGTCCAAAATTTGTTAATCTCCGCAAAAAATTCATTATTTTGTTAATTCAATGATTTTTTGGAAGCTTTATTATAAATATAGTGCAACTGAATAAATTAATAAAGTGTGAAAACATATGTGGTCGTAATCTAGGAAGTTCAAAATCGAAAATCAACCTTTGACCAAAGGCGTGGGAGTCATGTCAGTATCGAATTGGTCTAACGATTTCATAAAAATTATATCTTTTATAATTAACTATCAATATTACGTTTAAGAGGATAGCGATTAGGGAAAAGCTTTGTAAAACTCAAAGTAGGCTGTAGGATCTCCATATTATCTTTTGATCCAAAACAAATAACATCATGCTAAAAAACACTCGAAAAATTTTTCGATTCCGGGAAAGAAAAAAATTCAAGTGACGATTTTTGGTTCAAATCAAGCTCAGGCGCCCCACTTGTAGAAATTCGAAAAAATTAATCAATAGCAATCTAGCTGATCGTCTGAATATTGCTATCACTAAATTTAAAATAGTAATACATGTATTTTTACCCACAACGCCATAAATTAACCCCGCCATAGTTTCGCTATGGTTTAACGCCGACCGCGTTTTATGGACTTGATGGGGTCGAAGAAAAATTTATTTTAATTTCTTTAAATTTAAACTAAGGCCGGTATCTTACCGGTATATCTGAATTTTAGGTACCAAATTTGTTTTAAATGCCGGACAATATATTTATTACAAATAAGTTATTCTGGTATCTAGCGAAATGAAGATATTATTATATATTTTGAGAATAATTCGTATTGCTCTAAAATTTTGGCAGTCTCCCGGGTTTTGTTCAATCACCGATTATATTGTTCAATATTTTGGTTTGAAAAATAAATCGGTTATAATTCTCCCAAAATTATAAAGCAATAAGAATTATTTTCAAAATATATAATAATATCTTCATTTAGCTTGATACCAGAATAACTTATTGGTGATAAATATATTGTCCGGCGTTAAAACCAATTTGGTACTTACAATTCAGATATAAGATATCGTCCTTAGGTGAAATTTAACGGAAACTGAAATAAACTTTACTTAGACTCCATCAAGTCCATAAAACGCGGTCGGTGTTAAACCGTAGCGAAACTATGGTGGGGTTAATTTATGGCGTTATGGGTAAAGATGCATGTAGAAACTATTTTAAATTTAGTCATAGGAATATTCAGACGATTGGTAGATCGCTATTGATTAATTCTTTCGAATTTCGACAAGTGGGGCACCTGAGCTCGATCTGAACCAAAAATTGTGCCCTAAGGACAAAATTGATAAAATGACGTTCTAAGAGGTCAATTTAAAAATTTGATTGTTTAATTAGAATAATGAACATTTGTATATCTTATAAGGAATAACTGCACATTTTTATGCAATATCGAGATTGATATTTATAAGGACAATATTGTTTTGTTTGATCGTCTGAAAACACAGTTAGTTCCAGTTGAGCTTATTTTTTCAAATTTTGCTCAGCAGGTGAAACTTCAAGTTTTAAGTTACAAAGGACCTGATTTTTCAAAAATTCAAGTGATCGGTCAAAATGATTCTTATGACACCGTTTTTTATATTTGAATTCGACAAAACGGTGAAATATTCTTAAGCTAGATTTTATACCTACTCAAGGGGGTTGCAAAAGTCCAGCAGATTGGTACATTTTTTCAGAGCATTATTTGAAAAAAAATTGTGGAATTTTTTTTTTATTTTCTTCCTTTCTTAAAATTGTACATTCTTGCAAACTTTTACGTTTTTATTTTCTTGACGTAACTAAAAATTTAAAAAACCACTTACCACATACATTTCCAACTTGAACCGACAATAGAATTTTTTTTAAGACGATATTAATAAACATTATTTATTTTCAGGTTTACTCCGCCAATAACTACCTTTAAAGTTCTGCACATTCGAAAATGTCTTAAATATCAAAGTTTTTTTTCCATGAAAAAGGGTAACAATTTGCAAAAAGTAGAGAAAAACAACATTTTTTAAAATAAAAATTGACCTTAAATTGCGTTTTCATATTAAAAATGTCCTGACTATTAAACGAAATGACGCCTTTTACACCAACAATTTTATTGGGAATTTTCTCAATCATAAAAGTTAAAATAATTCAGTGCCGAACGACACTTATGGAGTGTACAGTCAAGTGTTAAAAACTTCATCAACAGTTTCAAAATGAAAATCGCGCGACCTACCGATTAGTTGACAGACGGCGATTAAATAGGTACCAAAATATTTCATATGTGATTCTGCATGATTTTTTATGGAGAGTTCAAAAAACCACGAATAGAAATTGTGGACTTGATTTGGGTAAAATTTTCATAATTTTTCTTAAAAAGTCGATAAAAAATGAAAAATAAAAATTTTATGATTTTTCAAACAGTGGTCAGAAAATATAGAGGAATCAATGAGAAAAATTAAATTGGCTATTTTTTTGGTTTTTACTCACAGATTTCAGTTATTAAACTAAAAAATTTTGGACAACAAATTCGGAAATTTTCATAATGCTTTGATTTTTTTTCAATTTTCAGGATTTCATACATGAAAACTCGAACTCGGAGAATCTTCCCTTAAGGGGGGAGGTCGCTTTTTGGTTCCTTTCAATCACGCCTTAGAACAATTCTAGGGCAGTTGAAAAATGGGGAAAATCTGAGGATACTCGTTTGTAGATCTAGCCTTAGTCTAACGAGAACACATCTCAATGTCAACATTGTTACATCACACCGTCATGCGGTCAATGTGATGAGAAGGAATTTTTAAATAATATTCTAGAATTCTTGATAATTGATTTAAAGTGAACCGAAAATGAAAAGTCCGAAAAAAAAGTCTGATCGGAACAAAGGACCACCAAATTGAAGCTGAGAGTCAACTGATCACAAAATCTGCTTACAGCTGATCGAAATTTTGAACCAATCAGCGTCAAATTCGATAATTGGGTTTAAAATTTTTGCTAAAAAATAATTGAAATTTCTAGAATTCGATTAAGACATTTCTGATAATTTTATTGTCATGCATCGTTTTAAGCGGGTCATAGTCACTAATAAAAAATGTTCAAATCATGGTAGAATAGCAGTTTTATGCGGGTTAAAGCAAAAAAATATTCGAAATTTGTAAATTCTAGATTTTGTGCTAGATTGTTTTTAATAAAATCATTGCCATCACGAGATTCTTTGGTTCAATTTGAGTCATAACCGATATTAATTAATCATAGATTGATTCTATAAAGGGCTAAAAAAACGACACCTACCCCTTAAAATCGATTAAATGGATAAGAATGATTTATGAAGCAAAAAAATATTCAAAATTTGTTAATTCTAGATTTTGTTCTAGATTGTTTTTGATAAAATGATTGCCACCACGAGATTCCTTGGGTCAATTTGAGTCATAACCGATATTAATTAATCATAGATTGATTCTATAAAGGGCTAAAAAAACGACACCTACCCCTTAAATGGATAAAAATGATTTATGAAGCTGAAACATATTTAAATCAGCTAATTATAATAAGCATCAAAAATATACTGACTTATTATTTTCGTAAGTTATATTGACTCCAGGATGCCGGGTTTAAGCTTCCCCTTTAACTGTCAGTTCCTATTAAAATATGAATCAATCGGTTGAAATTTTAAGACCCTGGGATTTTGTTATGTAATCGAAATAGTTTTCCAAAAATAATTGCTAAATGTTGCTAAAATCAGCATTAGTCTGCGTTAAGTTTTGTCCACATCAGTTTGGCGTTCTGTACCCTTAGAATGCAAATAATTCATAATAATAATAACATCTTGACACAAACTGACCATAGTTTTCATACGAAATACAGTGGCGTACCACTCACCTTATTAATTTTCTTCATTTAAAAAAAAATTATGAAACCCTTTGTGTTAACAAAAATTTCGAGATCCGCTTTCATTATGTTGACACATTTCATTATCTGAACCCATTTGCTGTGAATTGTCTTTTTTTATTGTTCAGGTATTTGTTCGCTTTTTATTCCAACTTCAATAACTAAGATTTGTTTGAAATATTTGTTAGCCACCAGGTGGTCAGTCATCTTAGCTCACTACTCACGCAACTTTTAAATATTCTGCTGCTGCTTTTCGCTGCTACTGCCTAATTCAAATAAGAAACCAAACATCAAATGTTTTTTTATCCAAGCAAAACCTTAAAAAACAGAATCCTTTAACTGAACTCGGGGAATTGACAAAACGGGGCTCTTTAAGGGGGTAGCAGCGATGTGGCAGATTGGTACATTTTTTCGGAGCGATTATTGAAAGAAAAAAAATGTGAAAAATTTTTATATTAATTTTTATCTAAAAAAGTGCATACTTTGCAAACGTTTATTTTTAACTTTTTAACAACCTAAGTATCGTGTAAAAACATCAAAAACACTTTTCATTTGACCTCCTTTCCAACTTGACCCGATGTGAGATTTTTTTAAGCAATATTTATAAACTTAGACATTGTCGTGTGTTATGCACCTAATTAGTGGGAGAATAATTATCCACATGAAGAAATTTCTCAATATGGAAGTTTTTTTTCCATGAAAAATGGATAAAAAACAGCTTTTTAGGAAAAAAATTGACCTTCAATTGCGATTCAAAATATGAAAAAATGTCGCTGACTTTAAATAAAAGTAGCTATAACACGACAATTTTATTAAATTTTTTGAGTAAATAAATTTTTTATAAATTGCGTGCAAAGGCAACACCCGTTCCTTAAGCAAGTGTGTGATTAATTCATCAGAAGTTCAGAAACTATACCACTTGACCTTGCATCGTTGAAATACGGAACCAATAAGATACAGAAAAATTTCACAGGATTCGGCCTGATTTTTTACAGAGATTTCAAAAAACTACTAATTAAAATTTTTGGACTTGAAAAATCATAATATTTCTAAAAAGTCGACAACAAAAACAAAAAACATATCATGATTTTTTCAAACAGCAGTCAGAAAATATGTAAACATCCATGAAAAAAGTTAAAGTGGCTATTTTTTTCGTTTTATTCAAAGATTTGAAAAAAAAATCAGAAAAATTTTGGTCGAAAAATGATTAAAATTTTATATATGCTTTGAATTTTTTCGAAAATTTTACAATATAAATATAAGTTTTTAACTCAATCTTCCTTAAATTGATAAATGGATTTTTATGAGCTGATACACATTTATTGTGGTTCAGCTAACTATAATAAGCACAAAAAATAATAACCAACTAATTATTTTCGTAAATTAATTGACCGAGTCTGCACATCGCTGCTACCCCTTAATATGGTTCAGGGTGTTAACAACCACACTACGATGACCGACTTTTCTAGTCAGATTCCCGCTTAGGAGCGAATAAGCCGCTCGATCTCAAGAAAACAATGTTCTGTTTTGTTATTCTCATGCAAAAAAGTGTTGAATAATTGAAATTAGGTACAATAGTTGTATGTTTTTCCAAATTTAAAAAAATTATTAAAATCGAGTTAAGAAAAAAATCTGTCACATTTTGCGTGAAAAACGTGTCTCATCATGACCTGAGGATATGCAATTCAATATGAGAACATTTGAACAATTTGGAAGTCAAAACATGCAATTTTTGTTTAACTCACTAGAGACTTCTCAGCCAATCCAAGGTTATCATCTGACGTAATATCATATTTTAATAGTATATGAAAAATCATTAGTATTACATCATCTTCGTTAGACTTTGAACGTTTCAGCGACAGAGAGAGAAATCATTTTTCTGTCTTTTTTCAAACACGTTGAAATTTCCAAATATTATCGATTTTTTTTTATTTATCAATATGATTCGACGAATTTAAATATAGAAAAACAACATATCTAGCGATACAAAATCCGAAAATATAACCATCTTAAACCCTTAGCGGGTGGGCTCAGCGGTGGCGAAATTTTGCTAAGCTGACTTTCGAGCCCTTTGTTTCATAAGTAATTAATAAGAAAATAATATTATTGAGGTTGAACTGTACATAACCAGAGGTTTCAACCATTAAGGCTGAAGTCAGTTTTAATCCGGTAAGCAGCTGTGATTTTAAATTAAAATACGTCAATGGGCACACTAAAATTCGCTGAATCTCATCTTAAGATAATTTTCAATTCCAATAAAATTTTCGGTTAAAAATCCATTATTTTGAAACGTAAAATAAGGGTATATTTTAAGTCAATCATTGACGATATTCATTGCGTTTTGAAATTTAAGTTGATAAAGTTTAAAATATTATCAGGTGTATTATAGCTTTCTGCAGTTTGTACGTTAATTGCCCTTTCTGCATTTTTTAATGTTTTTTCATCAAAATCAGTTTGAGCTACTTTTTTCACATCTCGTTTGCCTCGTGTTGCTTTTTTCTGACTCATAGCAATGCCTTTTTCGTTTTGGCGTTTTTGGTTCGCTGCTTCTTTTCCTTCTCTTCTTCAGAATCGAAAGACGTAACGATGTATCTCTAATCTACATTTCATCTTCGTTGCATCTATAATATAAAAATTTTAAGTTTCACAAAAAATGTCTGATAAGATAAGGCGGCTAACTTGATAAGATCAACAAAAACTGTCTGAGGCTGAGACAAAACATCCAGTGACCAATAATTGGTCACCAATTGATGAGTAAATCCAAAAGTGTTCAAGATATAAAAAATTAAAAAAATACGATTGATTTCAATTTTATTTAATCTGGTTTGTTTCAAGTTGCACCAATTAGAATCGTTTACTTTGACACCGGTATAAATCAAATTAAATAATTTTTGGTTGATCAAAAAATAAAAAAAATTGCCTAATTTGAAAAAAATTTGACTAAAATTTCTGAACTTGTGACAGTGATATCGAGAAAATCGATTTCGAAAAACGATTTCGAAAAACGATTTCGAAAAATGATTTCGAAAAACGTGATCGGATCGGAAAAAACCCGATTTTAGCTCCGACGCCCATCCTTGCCTCGGACACCCTAAGTTAATTCAATTGTATTAAGTTTGCCTGTTGACTTTTTTGGCTACGAATGCCTGTTTTGCACTTACTTGGCAGCGAGTTTTCTCGCAATTTCCTTTTCTCTTTCTCTGAGATAATGTTGAACTGCGACTGACATTATTGCCAAAAAACATAATGATGCAGCAGCTATGCCGATTGCTTTTGGCATTGTCCATTTCCAGCTATCGTCACCTTCGTTTAGGTCTATTAGTAATCGTTCTCTTTCTAAAATTAGAAAATTAATATATTCGACGAATATTATTCGTTTAAACTTGTCACTTTTAAAGGCAAGAACACAGGCTAAGTGAAAAACCAAAAATCGAAGGATGTGATTCGAGATTTTCCTTCAATTTTTTTCAAACCCCGATATTTTCAAGTGCAAACTCATCAAACATTATATTTGCATGGGCACACGTCAAAATCTTATCACTCATGACTGGTGTTGGATGGTATCACATGATATGTCACACTTTGCTTTACTCACTTTATTTACTAGAGCAACATGAATCATGTTACATGATTATTCTAGAATTTTAAATGATGGATTGAAAAATATCGTTTCCAATAATTTCTTTAATCCTTGAAGGCTCCTGCACGACTGAAGTGGTGCGACTTTGAGAGCTTATTACGGGAAAAGAAAAAGTGCTTGGAACTTTATTGTACTCTAGTCGTCGATATTAAGGATAGACTTGAATTTAAATAGTATGTAATTTAGATTTTGACTTAATTAACCCTATAGAAAAGTGACATTCACAAATTGTGCTCCAACCAACGCAATTTTGTTCGAGAAAATAGGAGAGCTCAGAACAAAAATTAATAATGGAAAAGATTAAAACTTAAATTTGCTAAAAAGTGACTTCCTCAGAAATAACCTGCATTTTTCGGTCTTTAATCTACATGCGTTTTCCAAAAAATAACCTAACCTACGCAATATATCAAAATTACTTTCAAAATTATAAAAGTTAACTCAGAGCCGTCAGGACAAAAATTGAACATGTACCAGTTTCAGAAACTTTTCCCTATAAAGTGAATCATTCAGATGCAACCTGCCATGTCTGGAATTTAATCTACAACTGTTTCTAAATATAGACCGGAGCCTCCAAGGGTAAGTCTGAAAAGAATTGAAAAATTAACTTACTTCAGCTAAGATTTAAGTATCAAATGATATAAATCATATACTTAGTATCAGATACTAATGTACTAGACCAAATTTAAAAATATCTACCTTCCTTGTTAAGGGATATGATTCATATGGCTCATCCGGTTCCGCCGAAAAACTTCCGGTGCCGGAAGTTTCAGTAGTGCTGGTACTTCCGGTGCTAAAGCCAGCATCACACCAGAGGTGTTGGTGCTAAAGGTGCTAGTGCAATTTTTGAAGGAAAATTTGTTAAAGGCAATTTTGGTGTAATTATTTTGGAGGAAATATGTTGGAGTAAATTTATGATTCAAATTAACGTTCAAAGTTTTGGGTTGGTAACTTTTAAACATTTTGGAGCAAATACTTTCTGATGCATCTTATATATAATTCGAAGGACGTTTTTGAAGGATTTTTTTCAGAAAAAAGTGTGAAGTTAAATCGCCGATCAATAATTTGAAAAAATGAAGATATCGAATATTTTTTATATTATTTTTTCAATAAAGATAAATATAATAACTGATTCTTCAGAATTAAATGTTTATTGGATCTTTATATAAAATCATTCAAAAAGACAATTTAACACTGTTCATTACACTGATGCTTCATACTTTACACCGTGTTGTTTAACGCCATGTGTTTTTAAGATGACAAAAACGGTAAAAATTTCAAATTAAATAACCGAATGAAGTTATAAATAATTCAACTAAAGTTATCTGAATAAAAGTAACTGAAACTATTAAATTTTAACAGGATTCCAATTCAAAGTCATTATAAATATAAAGCAAAAAATAAACAATATCATCAGTTTAAATAAAATATCAAATAAGGGGCTTTAAAAACATGCTTAACCCGTGTGAGCACAACACCTATATATAGGTGACTGCATATTAAAATCATCTTAAAATATCAAAAAACTCATCGAGAATTGTCCTCATTTCGAATACATTATAAAGAATTTTGGCAAGGATTTCAAAAAGTGACTTAATTTTTTTTTGGAAATTTTGTTCAAAATTTTACGGAGGGTTGATTTTTGAGATTTTTTCCAATCTTTTACCTCAAAAATTCAAAATGCAACCTATTGGCGGTCAAGGTAAATATTTGAAATATGCCAGTTTTGTTAGAAAGTGTTTTGTCTCATTAGTTGACACACTTCAAACAGGAAAGATTTACATTGGATACGAACAGATATATTTATTGTTCATAAAAGTGATATTTCCAAAAACTATTTCAATTTTAAGTATTCACGAAAAATATTATTTCACAATTTATAAAAAATTAATTCGAGCAATAAATCATTGTCTCACATTAGTCACTTGATTATATATAGTCAGACCACAGAAATAATATCAGATGTGTACTTTATCTGCTTTTCAGTAAGGCGGAAAATAACCATTTTTATGAAAAATTGGTGGATTTTTCATCAAATTTTTAACCTAATATTTAACAAATAATTTTTGATTGATTATATATAAATCAAATCAGAGAGAAAACGATGACAATAGGTCAGATCATTGGTGCATCCATTCAGATCACCAAGAATAATTTGGTGAACAACGAACTGTGAAGCTTGTATCGACCGTGATATGCTGTACCCTTGCTCTTATCAGTAAATTTTCTAGACACTAAAAATCAAATTCTA
The DNA here is from genome assembly GCA_004367855.1 of Oikopleura vanhoeffeni. Classification (NCBI taxonomy): domain Eukaryota; kingdom Metazoa; phylum Chordata; class Appendicularia; order Copelata; family Oikopleuridae; genus Oikopleura; species Oikopleura vanhoeffeni. The sequence goes on from SCLH01000365.1 coordinate 429,176, forward strand.
GAATATCTAATTGTCGGATGCAAAAAATATATCGTTTGAACTTCTTATGCAAAAAAAAATGAAAAACCTAAACTACCTTTGGGCTTTTCTGTAACTCCAGGCGGTTGAAACGTCCACCTATATCATAGGTGTCCGGTGCCTTGGCGGAACTTTTTTTTCTGTGCTCACACGGGTTAACAAGAAGCTTATCAGTGAAAACTTTCAACTTGTTAGAAACCCTGTCTGTGGAGATTTGTTCAAATAATTTTCGACTATTTTAGATGTGAGAGTATTTCGTCATGTTTTTTTCAATACGAAATTATTTTTGGTGAAATGAAAGTCTGAATTTATCGAGTCCCCGTACGGCTCGGCGGAGCAAAATTTTAATAGCCAATTATCATAGTTACTTAGATTCAAAGAAGTTAACAATAGACTTTTTGAATAACCTAAGGTGTCAAATGTTCTCAAAGTTTTATAGATTTCTACTTTAAAATACGCACTAAAAGGTTGTCATGACTACACACTAATAAGATGTTTAGTTGATTTTTTTCTACTCAAATCTATAAAAATTAACTATGAGATTTTTCCAAAAAATTAAAAACTACCATTCTTGAAATTTTTAAAAGATTGGTATGTTACATACCGTATGTAGGAATTAAAAATAATGAGCCCTTCAAAAATCCTTTCTGGCCTGTACAATCCCCTAAAGATTTGTGCAGGTGTATACTTAACTTATTTTAAATGATCATAATCTGCGCTTTAAAAATCTCACGTATATGCTAGCCATATTTGAAAAGACCCTCAATATTTATGAAACGTCTTTTAATGCATGACAAAATCAAAAATATTTTTCTGCGTGTTTTTCTCTCGAGGTGTTTCTCTGATGCTGGTATGTACCTTGAACCCAGAGGCTGAACGCAGTTTACCACATATTTCAGAAACTCTGCGGCTCAATACACAATCGAGTCAATTGTTAAAGAACGCTTATAAACGGTTTGTGCGGTAAGTGATCTACTGTAATAAGAAGAAAAGTTTTTAAAGTAAAGTGAACACCTTTGGATGATTTTTTTACGCTGTGGTATTCTGATGAAAATAAAAAAAATGGATGTGTACTTCAGCCAAAAATGTAACCGGAAGATTCTTAGTTTATGGTTCTCTAGCAATGAGACCTGGCATCGGATCGCCGTTACACAAAAAAAAGTCATTTTTTGGTCAAATTAGTCTAGAAAAAAATCAGGGATTTTTTTTCGCGGATACTTCTTCCTCATCCAAATCAGAATCTAGTGACGTGATAAAAAAAAGTAGCTCTCAAGCGACTGAGTAGTTATGATAAACCTAATTTCAGTGTTTGAAAATCGCGGAAAATATAAAGAGCAACTGGAAATCATGAAATGGTGGTTAACGGTCATACTGCCGACAAGTGCTCCCAAAAGACTTCCCAGTGATATTGCTAAAATAGTTCCCGAACTAGGAAACCCGGTTTAACCAAATTAAGAGAAATATAAGAAAAAATTTTCGACAAAAATCGACTCTCAAACTTGTATTACGTAAAAATGAAGAATAGAGGCAAATTCTCAAATCAATAGAGCTTGAGAGTATAGTGGTTCCTAATTTGACATTTTGTCGATAAAATCTTAGCCAAACAGGGCATCTAGGACATAATTTTTGAATGCTAACACTCCGTGACACATAAGCAAAACAAGAAGACATAACGCAAAATCGATCTCCTCTAAAGTTTTATTATTAAAGAAACTTTAATTTTAATACAACTTGTATAATTACTAGTCATAACTTTACAGGGGTGATTTTGGCGATAAGTGATATATTGTTTCTGGAACATGCACAAAACACTATTTTTTGAACATTACGCCTCAAAAAATCTATGTCCTCCCAGGCTTAATAAGCTCAAAATTTTGCAAAAGCTAGTTCAAAACAAATAGAAACTTAAAGGGGTTCCCAACGGCGTTTTTGGGTTTTTAAACTTGGTACCACGGGAAAACGGCTGAAGTTATTGATTTGACATTTTGACGACTGATAAAACGAAATCTCCTCTGATGATTTTTCTTAATTCTGAATTGCCAAGAATATTTTAACCAACGCAAAAACATCATTGAAAAACAAAAATTTCAGATTTGCGATGAGTTCTTTTGATCTTACTTAACATGCAAAAATATTGTCAGTTATAGACAATGTTCCAAACACTTATGACCATATTTAAATTTAGTCAGATCCGAAAAAAAAGTTTTGAAACTCTAGAAATTTGAAAAAAAATCGATATTTTTACAGGTGTTACGCTAGAAGTTCGTTTGAGATAACTAATCATAAGTTTACTTTTTCGGTTTCACCAAGTCTTATTAACATTCACGGCATAATTTAAATTTAGTCTGATTTTTGATATCTTTACTCGTTTTATTTCTAGAGGAGTTCAAAGTTCTAATTGAGGAAAAATTTGCAAGAAATTCGTGAAAATTAGGGTTAAAATAGATGAATCCTGAACTTTAACTAAAAAGTATAAACTGTTCTTGTAAAAAAATAATTAAGTAGGAAAAAATCCTGACCTAATTCCGTAAAATAAACAATTTTATATGATCTGTACAAATCAAATAATCGAGTCATTTCACCGCCACTTTTTCTTTCCGCACTCTCGCTTACAAATAAAAAAGGGCGGTAAAAATAAATACCCAATTTAGTGGGTTCTAATTATCTCTGAAAAAAAAATATGTCATTAAATAGGCAATTTAAAATGAAATTTATTGTATTAAAAATAAAATAATAATAACGCTGATAAAAATTTTATTTTTCTCATGGTTAAAAATGCCGTTGGGAACCTCCTTAATAGTGGAGTATTTTTTGCAATTTCCACTCCGAACTCAAAATGTAAATTTTTCAAAGTGACGTGAAAAAATTTTCTAAAAAAAATTGATTTGGTGCATTTTTATGACAATAAAACTGCAGAAAATGTAGTTACTACCCAATCATTGATTTTTTAGTCTTCTTATATGGATAGGAAAAATGACGAACTGTGCTCAACAATTTTTTTGTCAAATTTAATTAAAATCACAATTTAAAACATTTGAACACGATTATGTCAGGTCCTTGAAATTAAAACCTGAAAAGAGAAAACTTTCGTTACAACTTTCGTTTCGGCAAATGGGAATCCGACAGTAACACACTATTTGCTGACAGAGACGGTGACGGCATTCACGACAGCGTGGACAACGATAATGACAACGACGGCATCCCCGACGACGAGGACGAAAGCGATGACAACGACGGCATCCCCGGCTACATGGACTCTTACGATAAAACACTTTTTGCTTACAGAGACGGTGACGGCATTCACGACAACTTGGACTTTGATAATGACAACGACGAATTCTTGGACGACCTGGACTCTAACGATAACACACCATTTGCTGACAGAGACGGTGACGGCATTCACGACATCTTGGACTTTGATAATGACAACGACGGTATCCTCGACGCGGACGAATCAGATGACGACAACGACGGCATCCCTGACGACGAGGAACGAAGACGATACCACACAACTGAGGCGCACGAGTTCTTTGATATGGAACGGTGACGGCATCCCATCGACCTCGACAGACAACGATAGCGCTGCGTTAAAACTAACTCGTGGCGTTTCGAAAAACATATAGTACGTGCGTTCAAAAGACTAATATCGTTAGCGTGTCAGACTTGTGTGTTCAAAAACCTATACTCGTGCTTTCCAAAACTATAGTCGTGCGTTCGTTAACTATAGTCGTGCGTTCAGAAACGTTCCACCGGGTATTGTTAACAGAGGTCGAAGTTATCGAAAACCAATTGAAGCCGTTATTGGTAGTGGAATTAAGAAGATTCGAAAGTCTAAGCTTGTCAAAAAAAATGGACAAAAACGCAATAAACCAAAAGTTAAGAAAAACTGAAATTATTGGGTACCTTTGCTATCGACGAGTTAAATTATTTTAAAATTTCACTTTAATCATAATTTATCGTTGTAAATAAAGATGTACATACAAATTCTGGAACACACTGAATCGCTACCCCCGCTATTTACCTAAACGCTATTAATATCTGTGATTCTCTTGTAATTCATGTGTTACTCAGATAACCATTAGAACCCGTCAATTTTATACATCTTCCCAGTTGAATCTGAGGGAGGTGTCAGGTGCGATGAGGTCAAGCGACTTGTTTGTGCTATAAGCGAGAAATCCGACTAGAAATATTGAGTAATGTGGTGTAGTTGGTAACCACGCTCAAATCATGATGAAAAAGCCGCTGGTTCAAGCCCCGTCTTGTCTATTACATCTTTTAAGTCATCACGGACCTAACAATTACTTATGACAAAACTTTACAAGTCACAAAACAACTAAAAGCTTTCAAATTTAAAAGTTTGCATTTTATGTGTTAAAACTATGTGTTTCACTAACAACTTTTTCCTTTTTCTTATCAAACTTCTGGAGAAACTATTGTTTGAAAGACTGTATTATTTCTTTACTTTATAATTATGATCAAACATTAAATCAAAATTTTGACTTTCAATTAAATGAATTTCAGAACATAAATGATTTTGAACGTTAACATTGAACATTAATTTTTATCACGGAAAAGTTTGCTTCAAAAAATTAAAATGAAACAAGTACTGAATTTCCTAGAATATATTAACTTCACAATTTTTCTACGAAAAACTAACTCAAAAAGACTTGCTCCAATTATTTGAATAAAAAAATCACTCCAAAGTTTTTCTTCGAAATAACACTATTTGAAACACTTCTTCAAATAACTTGCTTAAAATATTGTAATTTTTTTTGCTTCAATTTTTTTCTCCAAAAAATTTCGCCAATTTTTCCTTTAAGAAATGTTACTCTAAAGATTGCACCAGCACAATTTGCACCAACACCAGCACCTCCAGTTAAGTGCTAGTGTTAGCACCAGAAGAACTTGCACCACCGGACTTACCGGCACCGGAAGTTTACCGGCGGAACCGAATGAGCCTCCTGAACAGCTACCTCTATTACTACTACCACTGTATTTTAATTATAAAATTTAAAGATTTGATTAGCACTTACGGTTTTTATCATAGTTTGGTTGAATATATTCGGTTTTACCACCCGGTAAATTAGACAAGACATCCGGTGCTTTTGGTGGTTCAATTTCCGGTACCACATTTCCTTTTCCATCTGTATTATAAACTGTAGTTTGTTGACCATGAGGTCCATAAACTGGAATCCCATTTGCGGGAACAGAATTATGAAACAATCCCGGATTTCGACCAGGGTTCCCAAAACCAGAAGGTGGTAAGCCAAGACCAGGGCCAAAATTGTTTCCGTAACCTCCACCAAAATTATTTCCGAAATTGCCTCCTCCAAAATT
>SCLH01000365.1:434547-447212 GCA_004367855.1 Oikopleura vanhoeffeni
CCATAATTTCCAAAGTTATTATTTCCCAAAGCAGGGAAACCGGACGGTGATCCGGCACCGTTTTGAGGTGAAGTTGGTTCAGGAATTGCTGATACAAAACTGGCACCAACTCTCTGGTACGTAAACATGTATCCTTCGGTAGCCTGATCCTCGGGAGTTTGTCCAGTCATTGACATAATTCGAATTTTGCTTGCTGAAGGTTTTAGTTAATCTAAGTTTTACGATGCAGTTGATATCAGGGATCGGCATAATTGGATCGTATCGTATCGTTTTTTGCAATAGGATACGCTCCTATTCTTTTTTTGAATCAACACCTCTAGATACGATCCATTTTTAATTTCGACCTCCTAGATACAATACGATATGATCCAGTTTTTTTCACCATCTAGTAACGATACGATCCAGGTTTTATTTTACTCCTCCCAGATACGATACGATCTATTTTTTACACCCTCTAGATACGATACGATCCAGTTTTTATTTTACCCCCCTAGATACGATACGATCCAGTTTTTGCATCACCCCCCCTCCCTAGATACGATACGATCCAGTTTAACTTTTTCATATGCCGATCTCTGGTTGATGTTTGAAAGTGAATTGAAATATTTTATAAATCAAAATTTAATGAACAATAGAATTAAATCAAAAGGAATGCTTTCTCCACTAGGCTAGAAAATAATCTATCGCGATCATTGGTTTATGACCTACTCGAAGGGGTTGGAAAGGCTGAAAAAGCTTATGAAAATTTCGAGAATGGTAGCTCGTTATCTCTAGAAGAAATTTCCCAATAACTTTTTTCATACCTTGCGACCAACCAGTAAATTAAGTTAAACGCGAGCAAATTTTTTCTTAAAAGTCGTATTTTCACCTTATTTCAAAAGAATTTGATTTTTCACAGAACATGTAAATCCCTTTTCACACTTTTGTAAATTTTCCGGCCTTGATTAGGAAACGTAGTGTGTTTTTAAGTAGTAGGGCCGGGATATTCACAAAAGTTTGAATAGGTGATATTTGTAGAACAAAACAACTGGTGGTATAATACCAGAATTTGTTTTTTCGATTTTGACCCTAAAAATCCTCAAAACCACGAAAAGTGACGTCTTTGGCCATTTTTGTCACTCAAAGTCATATTTCTTGTTATTGTATTAAAGAATCTATATTTATTCAAACTGAGAATTTTCGAGGCAATTGATAAAAAATAGAAGTTTCCATACATTTATGTTTTTATAATTTTAGGCCTATGGGGATAAGTGTCGCGACATGTCCTAATTTGCTGAGTCCTTTGAAAATTAATTTATGATATATTGATATAAATTATGATTTTAGTTGACCCGAAAATTCTTATGGTGGCAATTATTTTTTCAAAACAAACTCGAACATAATCTAGAATTTTCAAAAAATTTTTTTTTGCTTTTAACCCGCAAAAAACGGTATTCCACCATGATATGAACATTTTTTATTGTTGAATATGACCCGCCGAAAACGATGCATGACATTACAATTATCGAAAATGTTTTAATCGAATTCTAGAAGTTTCAATTATTTTCAAGCAAATTAAAGGAAAAAATGTTAAACGTAATTATCGAATTTGAGGCCGATTAGTTTGAATTTTTGATCGGTGGACTCTTAGCTTCAATTTGGTGGTACTTTTGTTCCGATCAGACAATTTTTTTTCGGAGTAACTTTTCATTTCCGTTTTACTTAAAATCAAACTTCTAAAATTCTAGCAAAAAATTCATAAATCCGAGCCAAACATATTGACCAAATTATATATTTATCTACCTTTGTCGAAAAATCAGGATTATTCTGAACATCCGTCTAGAAGAAGTATCAGTTTGAAGACGAAAATTGGCGTTCAAAAGGGATTCTCGAAAAAACAAAAGCAAAATTTGTAAAAAAACGGGCCAAACATATCAGTCACCTCATTTACACCGTACTATGTGTGAATTTTGAGACGCGTTGTATGTGAGGCCAAATAGACGTATAACTTTGCATAAACGCTTGTGTGTTCTAGAATTGACTCAGCACCTGGTGCTGTGGTGTTAAACCTATTAGTAATAGCGAGCGCCACCATGTATAGTTTTAGGCTATTACTATAAAAAACCCCCTTGTATGATAAGATAGCTAAAGTTTCTTTTGATTGCGTTTGGTTTGTTACTTAATTCCGACACATATTTTACTGCATTCGGACCTATTGTGAAACACTTTTTACAACTGAAAAACTTTTCAAATTATGAAGTTATTTCGAACGCCTACGCGTTTTTGAATTTTGAACAAATTTTTCTATTTTTTTCCCCATATCGCCAAAAGTGCCCAATATCGCCAAATATTCTTGGCGAAAACTTTCGGTGATATTGAGTCCCCCCCTGTTTTTTGATTAAAAATATGACAAACATTTGAAAAATCATGTTTATTCTCTCGATTTTTAAGACTTTCTAATAATTGTCCGAAGCGGATTTTTATTGAAAAAAACCATTTGAGACCATTTTAACAATTTTTTATGCATTTGTGTTATAAAATTAGCATTTTTTAACAAAAGGATTTAATCCTGTTAATTATCGGCTCTAAGCTATGATGTCAAAAGTCTCTCTTTCGCTATATTGTACCGCCCATAATGTTATGCGCGCGACCCCGGTGGCGGCCCTAGTCGAGCCACCTGACAGAAACACTACACAATAGTAAGAAACATCACAGTTAGAAGTGTGTGATCTTAAGTATGATGTTTCTGGAATCGGTAATATAAATTATTGCCGAATTTTGTCAAGGGATCTTTACAATTTGTCCATAATGGATATAATTTATATCCCAATATCTCGAATTTTTTTTCAACAATTCATCGGAGAATTTCCCGAATTCAATTTGAGAAAAATTTGATCGTTCATGGAAAACCTATCAAATATCCTTTATACAACCGAAGTCCATGGTGAAAACGTTTCTGACCTCAGGGCTGTTGTTCGAATCCCAGTGGACCCCACTGATTTTGTTTTCGTGATTGTGTAAGAAATACTAACAGGGGTGTTGTCTCTTAATCTTGGTTGCCCCTTGTCCCGCTTTATATAACGAGACGAGTCGTGCAATTGGATGGGATCACTCGGATTGGAACTCCAGCACTGAGCTCAGAAAAGTTTTCACCATGGACTTCGGTTGAATAAAGCATAAATGGAAAAACCTACTACATGTAAAGAGAATATTTCTTTTACTTACAGTCAGATACAAATTGTGGAGGCGACATTATGTTACAGTTGGACCAGCACATCTTCCCAGATTCATGCGTCCAATTATCGCTAAATTCTGAAGTGCACACACATCCAACGAAATAATGCTGCAAATTCTATCACAATTCTTCATCTTGTATTGGCCGAAAAAATAATTTATTCGCAGCTCCAGCCACGTTGAATAGGATTGGAATGATTGAGAGACGACTATTTTTTGTTGGCATCTTCAGCACGAATTTCAGTTTCCAAACATGCTAAAAATCAAATTCATATTCAGTGGTTTTGTGACATAAATTTACATATTTTTTCTATAAAAAATAGTTTTTAGTTGACCAAAGAGTCAATTTCACTGTTCGAAAATTGGAGGCAAAAAATTTGGAAGTTAAACTTTTTAAGCTTGAATTTATTTTTTTATGTAGAGAATCTCTACTAGAGATATTTCATTTTTGAATTTCTGAGAGTTAGTTTTTTACGAGCCTCAGATAAGGTATTTGGTACTTATATAGAATTAAGTTCAATCAGTCAATGATTTTGAACATGTGAAAAAGTGATATACCAATTACGGGGACTCCTGGTCATTTTTACTTGTTTTTAAGCCAAATTTTTTATTTAATTCGGCTTTTAAAAAGAACTCATCCGATAACATTTATAGAAAGCTCAAGGTTTGAGCCTCAAACTGAGCACAAATATATTGTGAGAAATAAAATAAAAAATTGGTTCATCGGACCAAGTTATTTCACCCTTTTTCTGAGATTACTGATATTGTTTAATTACTAGTTTTTTCTTAAAAAGTTGATAACAATCGTCGGATTCGGATCACTTTTTAGAATTCAATTATTTATCATATATTTGTGCTCTGTTTTAGCTATCTAAGAATTTAATCGGATGAGTCGTTTGCAAAAGCGGAAAAAAGAAAAAAAAAATTGGCCAAAAATCAAGTAAAAATGACCAAAAGCCTTCGTATTCGATATGACTGTCAAATTCTATTTCTGGCAGTAACAGAAACATCTCATCAAACTTTCAGCACTAATTTGTTTCAAATATAAAGAAAACCATTTCAGGGAAATTTTTGGATTTGTGAAAAAATGGATAGTGTTGAAAAGCGATAATGCGAGGCAAAGCCAATAGATAACAGTCCAGTTAATTTGAAATATTAAGAAGATTGTGGGTGCAGTAGTTATTTTCGACCACGGTCTTAAATTCGGTTTTATTTTTCTTGTATTGGACCATCCAGCACATATAAATTCTTTACTATCGAATAACTAGTTCTAGAATATCGGATTTGCTTGCAAAAATAATTTTTTTATTTAAAATTCTAGCCAAAGGATAGTCTCAAATTACGAAGAATAATAATCACAGCAAAAAGTTTGACTAAATAAAAGTATTTCGATATTATAATTGTTAAGAATTTTGCTCATTTGTCAATATTTAAATTTTAGCCTCATCAATTTAATAATGGCGCGCAGTTAATCTGCATAAATAGTGGTTGCGAGAAATTTGACATTTATTATTGAAATTTTGTTCGTTTTAATTTAACTTAGCTAATCGAGAATAATTTATAAAAAATAAAAAAAATCGCATTTACCGTTCGTGAGTTAAATTTTTTTCTGTAAAATAATGTACATTTCGCCAATTTCCGGCAAATTAAGATAAACCAAAAAAAATTAATCAGTCTTTATTGTAGAGAATTCTTTTCTGACAAATAATATCGGCATAATCTAATTTTTAGATAGGTGGATATGAAGTTAAACTTCAATGGAGAGAAATATCAGCAATAAGGTTTTATGCATTAAACGGCTCATGTGAGAAAATTTTTAGAAATTTATCACTTTTATACATTTCAAGGTTACAAACTGCAATGTGCAATTGAAAACATACAGGGTGTAAGCTTTCTCCCTTCTTTTTCCAAAACTAATTACACTTGATTTCCAAAAGATATTCGAGTTTTGAAAAAGGCTTATTTCTCCCCAGCACATTGCTGGAAACACCCACAATCCCATAAATTAACTCGGGAAAACGATTGTGAAATCCTCAGTTTCTCTCCAGGAGCTGAAAACTGGCGATGAAACTTTTGAAATCACTTTTAATTTTTAATTCCTTATAATGCGAATTAAACTTAAAAATAAACTTTAAATTTTTTTTTGAATCGTTCGAAATTATGAGAATTGTATCCCACTTTTTTTCAATTTTTAATAATTAAACATATTATAATTATTTTATAATAATTATGTTTAAACATCAATTCCGAGCTTCCTGGTCACTTTTTACTAGATTTTTTGCCAAAATTCTAAAATAATTCGGCTTTTAAAAACAATTTATCTGATCACATTTTTAGATTGCTCAAACTGAGCACGAATATCTTCTAAATACTCAAACACAAAAATTGGTCCGAATTCGACCATTGTTTCCAATTTTTTTAAGAAAAGCTAATAATTATAAAAACATTTTATAAAAAAATACAAATAAATTGGTCCGATAGACCATTTTTTTCGTTATAAACATGATATTTGTGCTCAGTTTGACTCATCTTGGAATGTTATTCGATAAGTTGTTTGCAAAAGCCAAATTATTTAAAACTTATGGCTTAAAATCTAGTATAAAGTGCCAAGGAAGCTCCGTAATCGATATGTTGGTAAAATAAAATAAAAAACGTTTGTTTGAGAGATGTGCAATTTCTTAATTCATAAATACGGCAAAGTTTGTATTTTTTCATTTATTAAAGTATTTCTATTCAGTAAAGAAATTTTAGGAGATATTCTGATAACCATTTGTTTCTCTTGTAATCAAAAATTCACGTTCAAGTCAATTTGTAAAATTACTAATCAAGGATCCATCATCTTGTGTGGTTGGGTTGTGCGTAGTAAATGATATCGGATGATCCTTAGGTACGGGAGAAGGAGAGCTCGCTAAGCGAGGAATCCATGATGAGTATAGTGACTGAAAACCATTATTGTCGTTAAGTTGGAAGTAATGTCTAATTATATTCAAACAAATTAAACATCTTTATCGACCACGCGCCGCGCACCGCTTTCAAAATGAAATTAATTTTTTGATCTCATAACAAATGATACCAAGTACAATGCCTTATTCATATTGATGAAGGTGTCACACTTTTGCAATCATATTTTTACTGGGCAGTTTTTCACGGAAACTTCATTTTGTTATTTAAACCTTAATTTTCTTAAAAATCAAATTTTCGCTACAACTCCAGAAACAAGCGTGGAACAAAATTTGAATATATCGCGATTCGCGATCAACTTCCAAGATTCTTCCGGAAATTTTATTTCGTCTATTTATGCTGATTCGCATCAAGAACCTTATTTATGATAAATTTTTAAACTATCGATTGTTTTGTAAAATAATTCAATGTTTACCACTTACAAGATATATCCCATCGCATTGGAGGCAGAGCCAAAACAGTAGTCAAAACACAGAGCCATTCCCACATAGTGGCGTAAACTCTACTCCTTAAATTATTCTCTGATCAATTTCAATAGGTGTTAAACTTTTCTTATCAAAAATTAATAGGTGAAATTGAAGAGTTTTAGTCAGAGCTAGAAACCAAAATGCCTTACGGGCGGAACGGCGTTGATGTACTTTTTTCAGCGTACACTCGCTGGGTTTTGAATGGACAAAATGGAATTTATGTTACACTGGGTAGAATAATACACATGATTTTATTGATATCGTGTTTTTAGTGTAGTTTTGAATACAATTTTCGTTTTAAATTACATTTTGAGCTAGTTGACATTTTTCCAAATTATAAGAAATTTCGAAAATCACAGTATGTACTTTTTTTTACTTGCGAAGTGAAAATTGTCCTTCAGCTAATAACGGCCAATTAATGGTTAATAGATGGATTTTATTTTGAACGCCAAGCTATAGCCGATGTCGAGGGTTTGAAAATACAATCCACCTAGTTACTTTTTTTTATTGGCCCTCATTACCTAAAGCACAATTTTCACTTCGCAAGTTAAAAAAGAACATACTGTATGTTTGAAAACAAAAACAAATTATGAAAAATGATTGAGGATAAACACTTTTAACACATATAATATTTAATCTGGTCAAATGACTTTCTAATTTGATATGAAATATTTAAGATCAGTAAAAACTAATGTTTTCGTAGCGAGCATTCAAATATTTGACATCTAAAAAAAAAAGATAAACTACTTTTTTATTATATTAATTTTGTTTATAAAAATGCTGGAAAATATTAAACCGAGAAATAAATCCCAACTTTCAATGTTCGTTTTCACTCTTATTAGTTAATTATTTTGACCGCATATCAATTATATCCTGTTAAGAGTTAAAAAACTGAAAAACGGTATGAATGTAGCTGACTTGGAAATAAGCGTCCCAGATAGGCCACAGGCGGCTTGTGCACTCACCCGTCGGTTCAAATCGCTAGTTTACACCCCACTGAAATCTTTCTCTCGTTATTTGTGTGTGTTTTCGCTCAGAATAGGATATGTTAATGCACTCAAAGTTTCAGAATGCGTCAACCCAAAAAAAATCTGATAAATAAGAAAACAATCAAATTCTCTTTAGTGAGCTAAAGAGCATTTCACAATTTTCCAGATAATTTTTAATACCAGGGGGATTTGAACCTTGTTATACGAAGTGAGGGCCCTTGACTGACACATTTTGTCCGTTTGAAAAAACAAACAACGCTGGCTACTTGTGACCAATCAAAATTGTGAATTTATACGCAAATAAAATCGCGCTAAATTCGGGCGGCGAGAGAATCATATTCTGGCATTCAGCAAAATACGAACAGTTACGAATTTCGAAAATCTAAACATCATAAATTATGTCAGTTCAAATTTATATATACGGCGAATAATAAATTGATGGCTTTTAATCATTAAAAAATAGTTCTACGTACATTTAAAATTAAATACGAAATGAACAATGTTAAAATAATACAACGAAATATAAAAGAAAGATTATGTTTGCTGATCCAAAATTTAATTAACATAATATTCTTATCCTGCTGTTATTCATTCAAAGCGGTTTTTTAATTAAGTTGATTTTTATTTTGAAAATAAAGTAAATAAATTTTCGTTATCAGATAGCGGCTATCTATTGATAAGGGCTGGAATATTATTTGACAAATTTAAGATGAGTGGGTTTACTTCGAAGCTTTTTGTTTATAATGGGCTGTTTGACAGTGTTATTCAAAATTAATTTTTGCTCGATTTATTAAAAAGTATGAAAACTGGACATTTTGTTAAAAAACTTTGTTTCGAAAATGATTGTAATAAATCGAAAGCTCAACAATATATATAACTTCTACTAAAAAAAAACATAATATGAAAAAAACAACTATATGATATCCCTTTATCACCTTTTGGTTAGAATGCGTAGCCACTACTCCTTTTAACGTGTGATTTTAACGTTGTGGCTACGCATTCTAACCAAAAGGTGATAAAGGGATATACGGTATATCATATACCCAATGTGTTTTAGCTTTTGGGGTAAAACAAATTCGGTAGTATATCTCAAAACACAATGAACAACATTTTCTTATGTACATTTTTTGAACGCAAATATTTTTTTTTCGTTTTTTAATTTTCGAATTCAATATCCCCTTATTGCCCTGTTGTAAAAGATTTGAGCCCAAAAAAACGTGGAGAGTGAGAAACAACGCGGCGTTCAATAACAACTTATCCGATTATATTTCTTAGAAAGCTTAAGGGGGTAGCAGCGATGTGGCAGACTGGCGTCAATTTAACTTACGAAAATAATTAGTTGGTTTATTTTTTTGTGCGTGTTATCGTCAGCTGAACCAGAATGAATGTGTATCAGCTCATTAAAATTTTTTTTTTATCTATTTTAGGAAAGATTTGAGTTCGAACTTTTATTTTTGAATTCGTAAAATTTTCAAAAAATTCAAATATCATCAAAATTTCACGCATTTTTCACCCAAAATTTTTTCCTTTTTTTTCTAAAATCTGTGAATTAAAAAGAAAAAAATAGCCACTTTAACTTTTTTTATGCATGTTTACATATTTTCTGAATGGTGTTTAAAAAATCATAACATGTTTATTTGTCATTTTTTGTCGATTTTTTTTGAAATATTATGAAAAATTTTAGCAAATCAAGTCCAAAATTTTTTATTAAAGTTTTCTTAAATTTTCCTTAAAAAATCATGCCGAATCAGTTGTGTTATTTTCTGGTATCTATTTGATTTCCGTATTTCAACCGATGAAAGGGGTCAATCCAATATCGTTTCTGAACTACTGATGAAATTTACAACACTTGCTTGTGACACCGGTTTGTGCCATTTGGCACGCAATTTATGCAAAATGTATTTTTTTCAAAATATAAAATTGTATATAAAATTACGGGTGTAATAGGCTACTTTACTTTAAAAAATCAGGACATTTTTTCATATTTAAACTCATTTGAAGGTCAATTTTTTTTAAAAAGCTGTTTTTCTCTATTTTTCATGAAAAAAAACTTTCGTTTCAAAGAATTTTTTTCATGTGGATAATGATTCTCCCACTCATTAGTGCATTACACCCAAAAATGTCTGAAGTTTATAAATATTGCCTTTAAAAAAAATCCCACATCGGGTCAAGTTGGAAATGGAGTTGTAATGAAAAGTGATTTTTGATATTTTTACAGATACTTAAGTATGTTGAGAAATTTAAAATATAAACGTTTGCAAGAATGAACACTTTTATTAAAGATTGAAAGTAAAATAAAAAATTTTCACTTTTTTTTTCCTTCAAAAATCACTCCGAAAAAATGTAACAATCTGCCACATCGCTGCTACCCCCTTAAACTGAGCACAGTTATATAAAAAATATAATCATTTCAAATTGATTTAAATTCGACCAATTCCCTTTTTTATTATTTTTAAGATTACAGCAGGGTGTGGCGTATAGTTGGACGCGTATAGTTGGAATCCACTCAAAAATCTACGTAAGCCTCCGCAAAAACAATCGCATTTGAAAAATATATTTATTCGTTCCTGGCGTGCGTCGTATAGTTGTAGGCAAAAGATAGGGTTTTTTCAAACCTTCCTAGGCAAAAGATAAGCCTTTTTAAACAGATTTTCAGAAGAAGATTCTCCGGTCAGCGCGACAATGAAAATACATTTTTTTAAAAATGTTCAGATTGACCAATGAAGTGCCGGTATTTCAAGAAGTTTGAAAACATGTTGTCAAGTCTCGCAGACAATGTCGGCTATTTTGAAAATGGGCCAATAGTTATTCAGATAAAAATATTTAGTTTTTCTGGTTTTCTGAGAGCGATTAACTATGAGCATAATTTTTTATCATAATTTTTATCGTTTCCTTTTATAGAATCTTTTACAAGAATCCTTTTACAGAAAAAATCTGAATTTATGACGAGAAACTTTAGGATATCCCTGCTCCTACATTTTCTGCAGTTAGAGATTGTCTAGGAAAAATTGAACTCACACGTATTTTTTAAACCGAGCACGTTTTGAATCTTAATAATAGGATTATCCTAAATGTGAGTCATGAACTTTCACAAATTGTATATTTTAAATATAATATTTAGCTGTGTTTATTGTATAACACAACTTTAATATCATGTCAAATCTTATTGATTTTGCAGTTTTGACTAAAATTTAATTTTTTCTGGTATACTTCTGGAGGGTTTCTGCCATTTTGGTGTTATAAAAATACCTTAATTATCTCCAGGACCAATTATCCCTGGCAAATTATCTCCAAGAGGCCCCGAGAAAGAAATCTAAAATTATACTTACGTGTCCCGTAGAACTTTGACGTCAGAGACTTTAATACTCGTGTAATGTGATTGGTCAATATGCATTGACTCGTGTGTATTGACCAATCAAATCACGCGATTCTTTAGGTCTCTGACGTCAAAGTTTTACGGGACACGTAAGTTTAATCTTAGATAAAGTTGATATAAAAGAGGGAAAATGTGAGAATTTATTGTTTAATTTTTATAATGTAATAATTGTTTATTCTTATGAACGTATATCCAATTTTTATCGCTAACTGTATATGTTAGAATTCAAAAACTAATTTTATTTTAACTTTGTAAGTCTACTTAAGTATATAAAAAATTTCATGGATGAAAAGGTATATTATATGATGCTTAAAATGACAAATGTTTAAGTGGACAAATTTTTAAGTCGTAAACAAATCGTTTTAGTATACCTTTCTTCTGAAATAATTTCAAAAACCATCTGCATAGGCAAATCTCAAAAGGTCATAAAACGTAAGCGAGAGCAAAACCAGTACATCTTTAACTCCGAATAATTTCCTATCACTTTGGATAATGATAATACTAGAAAAAATGGCGGCAAAGGAAATTGTTAATTTTTAGAAGAGATTAAATACCGAAAAATTCAGATAAATGCTTGGCAAGAATATGATTCGCAAATTAATAAATTTATTGGAAATTGTAATGCTGATACTTGCTACAAGGTTTTCCGTAACACGTTAATTTTACAGCAAGAAATATTTAAAATAAATTATTTTCTGCAACCTATCGAGAATATTTGCTTGAAAATTAAAAGCATTGAGAGATTATTCCTTATGAAGAAATTCAACTTAATAACCCTTATTTAATTTTCTCAAATCATTTAGGAGATTTTATTTCATTTCAAAAACTTGACGTTTCGGCAGTTTAAAACCATATTCATAAGTAATTATTTTATGTAAAAAACACAAAGTTTGAACTTAAGGAGACTATGTCTTATTTCTAAATTTTTAACTCATTTTTTGAACATAACGAAATAAACGCCGATTTTCATTAGTTCAAAAAAATTCTTGACAACTTGGAACTACTCTACATGTTCAATAGGATTGAGAATTTCAAAATGTGCTTATAATTTTGAGTCAGAAATCACACTTCAATTAATAATGTTTTAGATTTTGAGAAAAAATTTTAATGATATATTTAATGCACGGTATTTCTACTTTGTGTTATTGAAAGGAATAAAGTTCGTCCGATTTCAATTTTTCATATGAGATTTGTTTTTAAAATTTTCAAAATAGATTCACCAAATTTATGTCGAAAAAAACGGACCAGAATTTTCGGAACAAGAATCGTGTTCCTCGATCCATATATTTTTCTACATGTTCATGTTCTTTACAGAAAACGGATGATAATCAACCTTTTTCCGTATCCAGAAAATAAACTTCCACATTCATAATGAATCACTGCAGCTATGTCGATCTCGTAAAATTAAGTTAATACAAAAAGTCATCGGGATCTCATAGCTTGGGATCCCATACAATTCAATCTTCTATGGCTTAAGAAACTTATAGCCTCAAGAACTAGGTTATTTTTTTCTTTATTTATTATCAACGCAAAAATAAAACATTCAGATTTTCAAGTATCTGAACTAACAAAAATAGTATCAGATTTGAAAAATGAATTATCGCAATTGTTTTCATCCAATATATTGTTACTACAAGTTATTTCGATTCGTATAACTTC